>WAAB01000864.1:0-15126 GCA_013389865.1 Piaya cayana
CTATTTAACAAAAAAAAATAAGTCCAAAATGTACTTTGGTACCAGAAGACTTGTGACAGACCATTTACTCAACATCTCGCTCCCCACCCTCAGCTTCGTTCTGGAATATGAGCATCTTGGAATCACAGAATGGTTTGAGTTGGATGGGACCTTTAAAGGTCCTCTAGTCCACCCCCCTGCAGTGAGCAGGGACATCTTCCGCTATGATCATGTTGCTCAGAGCTCAGTCCAACCTGACCTTGAATGTTTCCAGGCTGTTGACAGGCTGAGAGACTTGGGCTTGTTCAGCCTGGGGAAGAGAGGGCTCCAAGGAGACCTTAGAGCAGCTTCCAGTACCTGAAGGGGCTGCAAGGAAACTGGGGAGGAACTGTTTGGAAAGGCTTGGAGTGATAGGGCAGGGGGTAATGGCTTTAAATTGGAGAGGGGAAGATTTAGAATAGATATAAGGAGGAAAAAAAGCTGCCTGGAGGAGAGGGACCTGGGGGTGTTGGTCGACAACCGACTGAACATGAGCCAGCAGGGGCCCAAGTGGCCAAGAAGGCCAATGGCATCTTGGCTTGTATCGGAAACGGTGTGACCAGCAGGGCCAGGGAGGTTCTTCTCCCTCTGGGCTTGGCACTGGTGAGACCGCTCCTTGAATCCTGTGTGCAGTTCTAGGCCCCTCAGCACAAGAAGGATGTTGAGGCTGTGGAGCGAGTGCAGAGAAGAGCAAGGAAGCTGGTGAAGGGTCTGGAGAACAGGTCTTATGAGNGAGGGGGTTGATTCACCTTCCCTGGAGATGTTTAAGGTGTGGGTGGACGAGGTCCTGAGGGACATGGTTTAGTGTTTGATAGGAATGGTTGGACTCGATGATCTGATGGGTCTCTTCCAACCTGATGATTCTATGATTCTATGAAATTCTTCACGATGGGAGTGATGAGGCACTGGCCCAGGTTGCCCAGGGAGGTTGTGGCTGCCCCGTCCCTGGAGAGGGGTTCAAGGCCAGGTTGGATGGGCCTTGGGCAGCCCGATCCAGTGGGAGGTTCAACCCCATGGCAGGGGGATAGAACTGGGTAATCTTTAAGTCCCTTCCGACCCAAACCATTCTCTGATTCTGTGGAGCATCTACCACCACTCAGGGCACCCTTCTTGGCTGAAACATTCATTTGAACGTGTAGTAGTGAGCACCACTTAAATTCTCAAGTCTATAAGCACTGAAAAATCTGGGAGCGATGTAAATTACTTTTTTTTTTTTTGACTGGATCAATAATCTAAATATTGAACAGTTGAGAAATGCACGTTTCTAAATGACTGAAATAAGAAAAATGGTCATTGATTCTCCAGCAATTCAGTTTTCCAGAGGAGAGCTGCAGAACCTTTGTGTGCAGCTCTTGGGACTTTCTGGTTGTTACATCCCTTGAATACAAAACTGTTGCATTGCAGGTAATATTTGTTTTGTCATCCTTGGCTTGATATCCCTTTGAGTACGTAGTTCTTGGCTGGAAAAAAAAAAAAGCCTTGGGAGTCTGTGAGTTAGCTCGTGCCGTAGACTCGTTAATGTTTGTGAGGGAGATGGGTGAAGTATAGAACCTGCAAGAAAAATGTTGCTGAGAACTGCTGGGTACCTGGAGAATTAAATCGCTTTGCATTTTGGGTTGTGTGTGTTGCTACCCTAGATGTCCTGATGCTCAGTGGAACATAAGCTGCTGCTGTGTGAGGTTCTTTCCTAACCCTGACCTGGGTTTTCTGGAGCTGCTGCTTCTTGGTGCAGTTTACAGTCTTGCAAGAAGTGATGTGAGCTGAAAAGCTGCAAGTAACAGCTGGCTTGTGAGTTTATTAACAAATTGAAGTGTAAGGGAAATCACTTTCTGCAAAAAAAATACTTTGTGGGGCTTTTTTTGTTTAAACAGTGAAAAATCCAAGAGCAATTCCTTCTTTCTGAACAGCTTTGAAATTACTTACGATGATGCTGGCTCCATTAGCAATTCCCAGCTTTCTTTTTTTAGACATTTTTAACCTGATTTCCTAAGGTTTTTTAACTACATCATCAGTTCGTTCGCTGTAACTCAGCTGCAACTCAGCTGAGTCCAAGGACCGAGACTGAGAAGGTGAGCGTCACTTGACTTTGTACATCATAAAACCATCTTTCCCTTTCGTTCTGCTCCTGCTGGCTGGAGTCATGTGGATTTATGAGCAGCTGAGCAACAAGGGGTGAAATCCTTTGCTGACCCAGGTTATATTTACTGAAGAGGTAGTGAGATCTTTCAGAAACTTGGCAAAGTTAGGGCACAACAACCCTGAGCAGCTCCAGACTAGGAGAAGTCTGTCTAGAAAGCTGCCTGGAGGAGAAGGACCTGGGGGTGTTGGTTGACAGGGACTGAACATGAGCCAGCAGGGGCCCGGGTGGCCAAGAAGGCCAATGGCATCTTGGCTTGAATCAGAAATGGTGTGACCAGCAGGTCCAGAGAGGTTCTTCTCCCTCTGGACTCGGCACTGGTGAGACCGCTCCTCGAATCCTGGGGTCAGTTGTGGGCCCCTCAGCACAAGAAGGATGTTGAGGCTGTGGAGCGAGTGCAGAGAAGAGCAACAAAGCTGGTGAAGGGTCTGGAGAACAGGCCTTATGAGGAACGGCTGAGAGAGCNTCCCATAAAGGGTCATTGGGCACTGGTAGAGGCTGCCCAGGGAGGTGGTTGATTCACCTTCCCTGGAGGGGTTTAAGGGACGGGTGGACGAGGTGCTGAGGGACATGGGTTAGTGTTTGATAGGAACGGTTGGACTCGATGATCCTCTGGGTCTCTTCCAACCTGGTTGTTCTATGATTCTGTGATTCTTGATTAGTTGTCACTAGACAGCTTAAAGGTAAAAGGAGCTATGTCTTAAAGGAAGGAAGCACTTCTTGAGCATTTGGGGAAAGCTCTGTTTAAAACCTCAGGCTTGTGGTCAGGGCCTTTTCAGCAGCAATGATGGAGCTCAGCTACCCTTTTTGCCTTGTGAGATCACTTAAAAAAATATGTATATAGATAACAACATGCAGCCTGCCGCAAACATTTGAATTCAGAAGGTGCAGCAGTAAAATTCTGTCATACTCGCCTTCTGCAGTGACATTGAACTAGACAAGAATTGCTTCCGAGTGTTTAATTTGTTATGGTATATATACATGTTCTTTCCCATTATCTCATATATATTTCAATTAAGCCTGAATGCAGAAGAAAAAGTAAAGCAGTGAGCTGTTGCAGCCCAAGGGTTACGCATGAAGCTTTTTTTATGGTAGAAGTGTCATTTCCAAGGCAGAATTGTTCTAAGTGGGTCTTCTGATCAGGGTGGAAACTGTAGAGCTGCAAAAAAATCTCCAAATGCTGGTTTTAATGCTCGTATTTAAAGAGCAAAACAAGAAGCAAATCCACCTGGGCGTCACTGGTTAGCAGTGGAGTATGCACTGTGGGCATCCAGGGATGCTGAGGGCCAGAGCCAGTGGTGAGATGCTGGATGAGCTTCGGGGCTCTTGCAGAGTTCGGGAAGTGTTCAGTTCCCTTCAGTATTCACTGTGTTTTCCTTACCTTCAACTGGGGCTGGAGAACAGGCCTTANATGTTGGACTCGATGATCCGGTGGGTCTCTTCCAACCTGCTGATTCTATGATTCTATGATTCCATGACTAAATTAATTTCTGAGTTTCAAGCACACCCTACCACCTCACCTCGGCCCTGCTGCCGTGCCTGGGACGCTTCAGCTCATCACGCTCCACCAGGCGAGGCTGCTGCTGGAGTACCTGGGAGTTGTATTTTTCTCATTTAGCTTGGGTTCTGGGCTCTCCGCTTCCTCAGCAGATGGCATTTTTATCATGTTTTCAGAAAGTCCATATGGCCTACAGGAGAGAGTATCTCTTTAATTGTAAAACATGACCACCTGTTCTGATTTTAATGAATGCAGTGGGCATTCTTCATACATCTTCTTAAAAATAGCTGCTTCAGTTGCATTAAAAAGACTCATTGGGCATCAATGCTTTGGCTGCTGAAATAATCAATTAATAATTAAATAGCTAATTTTAGAACCCACTGGCCTTGCCCGTTCCCTCGGACTTGTTGTGATCAGAGTAGACAGTGATTGATTTCCCCACCAATGCTGGGAGGCACATGCGGTGCCGGGACCAGATGCCGGCAGGCTTTGAGCTGTTTATTTGTGATATTTAGAAGGTGAATGCAACTTTGTGTCTCTGCTCTGCAAAGGGGCTTTGTCTTTCCTCCTCTAGCTCTTTCCACGCAGCCCCTGCTGCCCACACTCAGCCCTCCACAGGTACCTCTTTCCCTGCCACCCTCTGAAAGAGAAAATCTGGTGCTCAGGAGGTGTCCTAATGACCGGCCAGCTGGAGAGGAGGTTGAAACTGTGAGCAAAAATAGGTTTGAAAGGCTTACCCACGAGCTGACTCCTAATAGAAAGCCCTACTAGAATCCTTCTGCTCATTAAAATAACAATTGCCAGTTAACTCTTTCCTAACTCCAGCAGCAGGTATGACCAGGTGAGGAAATCTGAACTCCTTTGGCTCAAGCTTTCAGAGAGGTGGAAGAGACCAGGCTGCCCAAATCTTCTTAAAGGAGTGTTAACACTTCATTCAAAGTCTCTTTGAGAATTAACCTCATTATTGAATAAGCCTTTAGCAACATCACCTTGTCTAAAGCTAATTAAAATACCTAAATGGTAGGAACATGCCGGGATTTTTGTTGGTAGTGTCAGCATTTCAGAGGGTTAATGTTGCAGAGGTAGATGAAACAGGAGTGCAGGAGCTGTTTTATAGAATTATAGAATCGTTTAGGTTGGAAAAGACCTTTAAGATCATCAAGTCCAACTGCAAACCTAACACTGTCAACCCCACCACTAAACCACATCCGTAAGCACCATATCTACACGTCTGGTGTAAGAGCTGTTGGATTTCAACGCAAGGGGGTAATTCAACAGCTCAGTGCCTGGTGTAAGTGATGGAGAAAACTTGATGTGGCTGCTTGGAGCATCCGCTTTTACGCAGCGAGGAAGGAGAGAGCCGGAAACCTCTTACCGGGAGAGTCTCTGATCCTCTCTTACGCAGAGAGTAAGATGCTGGGAGCAGTGAGAGGAGGCAGCGACTTGCCTGCTTGCTTTGTTTTACCGAAGGTGTTTTTGCCACGACCACCAATTAGCCTGTTGATCCGGGTGAGGAGCTACCCTTGCCGGTGTGATGGCAGTTGCTGTAGCCTGATCGATGTAAATCCAGTTATCTCTCAAACCACATGGGATTTTGAGACAGCTGAGGGTTGTTTGCGTGGCTGAGCGCCTTGCTTCGAAACGCTGCGCAATTACAAAAATAACCGTAGCTATTGGCCTTTAAATTCATTTCCATGGAATCTTTGTGATAAACTTCCATTGCTGGGGTGTTGTTTCAGTGGGAGGAGGGTCAGAGCAGTTTTCAGCTGACGTCTGGGTATCGCAAGTCGCTTGGCGAGAAAGGCGTCCAGCCCTTGCGTGTGTGTGTACCCTGCCCGCCCTGCCCTCCAGAATAGCAGGGGCTAATTAAATGAAGTTCAACATTAAAGGTTGAAAGTCAAGAAGGGAGAAGCTTATTAACCTTCTTGAGCTGGAAAGAGTGCTGAGAGTGTTTGGGGCTTGGGTCTCATGGGGTTTTCTTATTTTTTTCTGTTTTCTTGGGAATTGAGATTTAGCTGCGCAGGAAAAAAAAATATATATTGTTAATTCTGTTGCGATCCCTTTTCTGTGGTTGTGGCACTGCGGCACATCTGTGAATTAAATCTGAAGAGTTGGAATTTTAGTCTGTTCTCTCACTGGCAGACGCGATAATTCTCTCTTGATAGGTAATAAAGTCAAGAGAGAGAAGCAAAAAAACCCCAAAAGTATGGAGGTTCTCCATTTAGAGTAAGGATGAGAAATATAATCCCTATTTGCCTCGATCCAGTGTATGTAGCAGGTAGACTGAGTTTTTAGTCTTGATCTCTGACAGTTCCCCACGAGGTGACAGCTTGAGGAAGGCGAAAGCGGGTCAGGGAATTAGAAATGGCAATTGGAGTGACTGGGCAGGGAGCCAGGAAGGCAAGCAGGAGAGGCAAGAGTCCTTTTAACTGCTGGCTTTCCCGTGGACCTTGTCGGGTTTGCAGGAGGACACGTGTGTGCGCACAGGCACGGGGATGCGCTTTTCTCCCTCACTGGCTCTTTCAAAGGCTGCTTGGACCCTTCCAGACTGAATTGTGGGGTTGTTTCAAGAAGCCTGCTTGAACACTCCTTTGCTGTAGTGCAGACTGTTTATCTTAGACGAGGTTTTAAGTGAGGTGTGGAAGCTACAGGCAGGATTTTTGTCGTGAGCTGACCGTGCATCCTTCGCAGCTGATTAAATGTTATCCCCTTTCCTTTCTCCTCTCCAGATCACTGTGTTCACTACTACGATCTTCGCAACACTAAGCAACCAATCATGGTGTTCAAAGGGCATCGCAAGGCAGTCTCCTACGCGAAATTTGTGAGCGGGGAAGAAATCGTCTCTGCGTAAGTGTTGCCTTTTATGTGGGCTAAAAACTTGGTAGCCCTTGCTTTCCGGCGCTCTTCAGGGCCATCGTGCAAGCGCACCCGCGTGGGTGGGTGCGTTCGCTCGCTGTTGTGCTTTTGGGAAGCAGATCGTTCCTTCATTCTGAGACAGAAATAGAAATTCGTTCCTGGTGTCACTTGGCTCTGCTGTGTCTTGTGGAGCTAAAACGCTTGAGCAGAATAAGAAGACAACTAACTGCAGCTCCTGACTGCGAGCTCCGGCTTTGTGAAGCTGCAGGTGAGCTCTCCTTTTGCAAAAGCACTGCGTGTGCAGAGGATGCTCCTCACCAGAGCTCTGCTGCCAGAGCCCTGAGGAGAGAGAAACCTGCGATAAAACACAGCTTATGAGTGACAGACGTGATCAAATGGCACTGCTATGTCTGACGAGGAGTTTTAGCCACAGCCTAAAAGCAGCTCGAGTAGGACTGACTGAGCTGTTCTCTGCTGATTTTATTACTCTGCCCTGTGAAGGCGCTTTTTAGGGTTATACTTGGGATAGAAAGGTGGCAAGGAGAGGCTGTGGGTTTGGTCCTAGCAGCATACAGCTTTCAGCCAGGGTAAGAGCATAAGTTCTGCTGTGGAGGCCCTGAAGAACACGATTCTGCAGCTTTTGTTCAGTTACTTGACCAGATGTGTCTGCCCCAAAGCCCAAAGAGGCTGCCTCAGCCCTAGGTAGGTTTTCAATCACGTGGGAATGAGCGTGTCTGGCAGATCACGTAGCAATGGGTTTGAATGACTGGCTACGAGACTCCTCAATAAACCAGAGGTGAGCGAGTCCCCTCGTAGGTGGTGGGGAAGATGCAAGCAACATGGAAGGGCTGCAGGGGAATCTTTTGATCTCCGCACACTCATGTATAGCACCTGAGGGCAGCAGAGGTGGATCGCGGGGGTGGATCCAGTCCCAGAAGTACGCCTGCTGCCGTGTACCGCACCAGTGATTATTCAGCTTGGCTACATCCCTTGTTTTCACACAGTTTGCTCTAGAAACCTGGAGCTGAAGCAGGGCGTTTGAAGATGTATTCAGGCTGCTACTGAGTTACTCTGTGCTGAGTTGCACGATGGAAGATTCCCTGGTGGCTTCTAGTACTGTTTATATTTGAACAGCTCCTCTCTTCTTATTTCCATTAACATTCTAACTCT
This sequence comes from Piaya cayana, assembly GCA_013389865.1. Lineage (NCBI taxonomy): Eukaryota > Metazoa > Chordata > Aves > Cuculiformes > Coccyzidae > Piaya > Piaya cayana. Next base: position 7,680 of record WAAB01000864.1, read on the forward strand.
GTCAGGGTGCAAATTCATAACTAGAACACAGAGCAAATTAAATTTGATGCTTTGGACCATATCTGGGTATTAGAAAGGACGTAATAGAAGCAGAAGGAGGCTGGGAATGTTTACAGCCAGTATCAAATGCAGCAGCATCCATGGGATGTTTCAGGACAAAACATCCCTGTCCTGCTTGAGCCACTTGAGGAAACTTATCCCCCAGTTCTGGGAGGAATGTCAATAGAGCTATCAGACTGGGACTGGCAACAGCACGGTAAGAGGACTAACTGGAGAGTTCTCAGATCTTTTTCTATGTGGTTAGAGAGAGACGATGATTTTTTCACGTCTGTCTTGCAAATTGAGGAGAGGAGATAGCAGCAGTGATTCCCAAAAATCAAGCGCTGATTTCTTTGAAGAAAATTATATGTATATTCAGAATCCCTAGTTTTCTAGCTGAAGTCGTTTCATAGATTGCATTGATTTACTTTGCCTTGTAGAGTTGGGTTTTGACCTCAAGGGTGTTCAGAACTGCCTGGTATTTAGCACAACGCATTGATTGCGGGGCTGATTTGCAGAGAGACTGATTTAACGCAGCAGCGCCTCCATGATATTTTTTTGGAGAGAGTGTGAAACCAGTAAGAGCAGCAGGATCAGTGGCCTTTCCCTCTCCTTGAATCCAGTAGCAGATAACTTCCTTCTTTCACGGCGTGTTTAACTGAAACAGTGCAAACATGGCCAGAACTTAATGGGAATTTGTTAGCAGTGAAAGCATTCCATTAATAATAGACTGTTTTTATTTTAATGAAGAGGTCTAGAACATCTGCTTCTATAATACAGAGGTTAAGTGCCTCTATATATATAAGGTCGCCTTGACGGGTTAGCTAATAGCAGAAGCTGTCACAGGAATCTGACAGCTCGTAGACCAGGGATTAGTCTTTGGCTGCTTTACCCTCCCTGCAGAAAAGTTTAGTTTCCAGGCAACTCTGAAGCTTTTTAAAAGCAGCATTTTAAAAATTCGGCTGTCCCAGCAGTACAGAAGGTGCCTCCCTGTCCTCTGGGCCAAAAAAGCAGCAGCGTACGTGGGTTTTGCTCTTTCTGTAAGCTGTGCTGCTGCCCGCGTGGCAAGGGCAAAAGAGAAGAAAGAGTGAGCAGCAGCGTTAGGCAGGGATTGATGTGAAACGAGCGTCAGCCAGAGAAGCTGAATAGTCTATTTTAGGTCCCCGCCTTGGTCAGGACTTAAGCAGGAGTGCTTCCCTCATCTCAAGTCACAGTATTACAGATAAAGTTCATACCTGCCTTCTGATCTGACCTCCTACTATTATTACAAATGACTAACAAATCTTGCTGCAGCTCCCTTATCGCTCCCTTGTCATTCCAGCTGTCATTGAAGGCTGAGATAAGGGGTTTGCAGTGTAGCACGAGGTGCATCTCTACTGTTTTGTGCTATATTTTTAGGTAAATGTGACATTGGTGCGGGGCTAATTTGTTATATCGTTGGTAGTATTTAATGGATATTGAGTGGGATGGGTTTTTTTTTTCCCCCTTCAACTTTTAATATTCAGAAAGCAGCGAAGTTGGGTGATGTGATTGTAAGAGGGGAGCATTACCTACCTCCCCTTCCTCCCACCCATGTCCTGCTTCCAGTCTCTTTCAACTTTAAGATTAGAACAGCACTACTCATTTCCTCAAGGATGGCTTCACGAGGCTCTGGTCCCACCACATCAGTGTTTCTTAGACATTAGGAGAAAATTATTCACAGAAAGGGTTGTTAGGCACTGGAACAGGCTGCCCAGGGAGGAGGTTGATTCATCTTCCCTGGAGGGGTTTAAGGGACGGGTGGACGAGATGCTGAGGGACATGATTTAGTGTTTGATAGGAATGGTTGGACTTGATGATCCGGTGGGTCATTTCCAACCTGGTTGTTCTATGATTCTATGATTCTTCACCTTCTGTGGAGTCTGTTACTGCGAGTCTGTGAGTGCCAGAATACCAGAACGTGGCGACTGCTAGAGGTTAATTCTTGGGAAGCGAGAGGGGCTTGTGTCGCCTCAGGTCTGAGAGAAGAAGAAATTAATCCTCTATCTCCTGGAAACCTGGGGTCTTCCTATTTCAGTTGAGCTCTGCCAGGCAGAGTTGTCTATCTCCACCTCCTTTCTTTTGCCAAAGGGAAAATGTTTACTCACAGTAAATAGAAAAGCGTTTTGCAGGCAGGTGTGTTTGCGTCTGAGGGAGCGATGGAAAGCATCAATTTTGATTTAATCCCAGCAGAGTTTGTGTATTTTTTAATAGTAATATTTAGCTTTGCTGCCAAGGTGAAAAAAAGTGGAAGTTTAAGATCTATATCCGTGCAGTCTCAATTACGCGTGAGAAAATCACAGGAATTTAATGCTAATAGCAACTCTGAGTCCCCCCCTAGGGTTTTCTGTGCTGCTGCTTGGTATCAGGCAGGAGGAGGAGAACGTGCTTTCAGGGCAGCTGGACGGGGAGTAGGTTGCTTCCTACCAGAGTCCTGTAAAGGCATGAATGAGAGTCGTAGCCAGCGTGGAGAAGGGAACAGACTTTGCTGGGCCTCACTCCTCCACACGAGCAGAGCCGATAGCAGAGAACCTGCTCCCAGGTCCACCAGAAAGGGAAGAGAGAGAAGAGGCTTCTCCCCCTTCTTATTTATACCCTGGTTTACGTAGAAAATCGCATGGAATACTGGGAGGTTGACTACTTCCTCAGTTACAACCTGGTTACCAAGGAGGGTCTAAAAATCAAAACCACTACACAATGATGGCCTAAAGACCATACGGGTCAGTGGAGGGCTCTGCAATTGGCAGGAGAAAGGAAGAGCAATTCGTCAGGGAAGTTTTTTTATTCAAATACGTAATGTGTTTTGACAGGCGATGCCTTTCCGAGCTCAAGCTGAGTTGTATATGATAGAAAGTGGGATAAATCTCCTGGAACGCAATGAGACTTCCTGCGTTTACGCTGCAAGTAGGGTGCTAGGGAGCAGGGGTGCAAACGAGGAGTACCTGCCATATGGCAGCAGGGTAACTTTGGCTATTGTTTTCAGGTCAACAGACAGTCAGCTGAAGCTGTGGAACGTAGGGAAGCCTCACTGCCTGCGCTCCTTCAAGGGTCACATCAATGAGAAGAACTTCGTGGGGCTGGCGTCCAATGGAGACTACATTGCCTGTGGTGAGTAGAGCAGCCATCCTCGCAAATGCTAACGGGTCTCCTCGGAGCTGGTGTCTCTCCTTCTTGCAAAGCAGACTGGCAATCGTGCCACGTAGCCGCGTGGGCTTTTTAGCAGCAGGTTATTCTGAGCTACCACCCTTCTCTCCCCTCCCAGGGAATGGTCTGATGACCCCGCTGACGTACAGGGTCTGGACATGTTTTCCTCCCATTTCAGCTGAATTCGAATGTGATGATTTAAACTATCACCAAACGTCAACCACTAATGTAGTCACTGATATGACTTATGTCTTTCAAGTTTACCAGCTAACACGTCTTCTCACATCTTCCTAAGTAAGAGCCGTAGACTGGACCACACGAGTGGTCCTGTGCTTGTCACTTACCATGGCATTCCATGTGACAAAGCAATAAAGCCTTCGTTGAGAGCAGCTTCCTAGAAGACTGAATCATCCTGAAGCAGTTGCCTCTTTGACTGTTTCTGTCCTTTCACCCCTTGAACCTGTTGAACCTCTGTGAACGCACAGGTCCTAGTGGGAAAGCAGTGCCAGGCTTCCAGCGGTGGGCTGAGCAGGATGGCTGTGCCAGCACTGAAGGGAGGGCCTTAGCTTGAACGTTCTCCGATTGCTGTGTGCCTTGCAAGGCAAAAATTGGGATGGATTTCTAAATAAAGCCTGCACGCTGCCTCGTCTCTCTTACTTAAACCTCCACAGACCAAACTGTCATACTTGATTACAACAAGCAAAACTGTGACAGCGCTACCTGCTGTAACGCCGAGCAGGCGGGCTGGAGCGGTGTTTCATGTGGGTAATATAGATGCTCTGCTCTAAATGCTCTGCCCTAAGGAACTTGTGGGGCACCGCTGGGTTCCTGGAGGTTTTAGAAGTGTGTTGCATGCTGCAATTGCCTTGCAATAAAGCCTGGTTCTATTACTAAGCATCATGGAAGTTTGCTGTGGTGCTCAGTTGCCAAGGCACCACAAGCACGATAATTACAAGGAGGAAACGTCTGGTCTTGTCTTAAACAATCAAAAAGCTGAGAAGCCTTATTTTTGTGCCTGCTACCATAACCTAATCTTCTGTATTTCTTTCTTTTGTTCCTAGGAAGCGAAAATAATTCCCTTTACCTATACTATAAGGGCCTCTCAAAGACACTGCTGACGTTCAAGTTTGACACGGTCAAAAGTGTCCTGGACAAGGACCGGAAAGAAGATGACACCAATGAGTTTGTGAGTGCCGTATGCTGGAGGGCGCTACCAGACGGGGTAAGCTTTCGCCTTTCGGCACCCAGTCAGGTGCGAAGGGAATGCCTCCTGCTTTCTCTTGAAATAGCATTGCTGAGGGTTCGACTGTGCTTGGTATTTTCCCATTTATGACGAAATAAACGGGAGAGAATTGTGTGCGAACGTGAAGATGCGCAGGGTGACGGAAACGCTCGGGGAGAACGGGCTGCTGTGCTCTGACTCTTCCACCTAAGCGTTTGGATTTTCCGCTTGGCATCTGAAATCCCAAAAGCAGCATCGTGTTTCTGGCAGTTAGTGGTTTTTTTGTCGGCGCGTCAGCGTGGTTTTTGTTGCTTTAACGAAGGCACCTGCAGGTACTCCCTTATCTCGACGTTGCTGTGTCTGTACGGGCTTCCTCATTGAAATACAGCCCCCGCCTTTAGATGAGTAGATATGTAAAGGAGGTGAGCCCGGGCTGCAGTCACCTCGGTGACTGTTCCAGTGACACTTAATTCATATCCATAGCGTGTGTACTAATGCCGCAGGCAGAGCTGACGCAGCTGTTGTGAGAGTGGCCTTTCGGCAGGAGGCTGCTCTGGAGAGCAGAACTCTCCTCTTAAATTCACAGAGCTCTTGAAAACCTTGCCTAAAAAAATCTTGAAGAAGTAAATCTCTTGTAAGTACAAAGGTTTTCAGCTCAGATGCTTAATGGGCCTGTGGAATGTTGCCTAATTGATGTCCTGAGATCTACCAATCTGGTTTTGTATGAAGGAACTGCCCCCACAACCGTGATTCAGTTGTCACTGGCATAAACTCACTTCTGAATCAAAACAAAAGTAAACCTGGAACCACGCTTTGGGTTTGAAAGCAGACAGTGGGCTGCTGTGGTTTGAACAGTGAGCGTGAGACTCGGTGATACCAGTTTCTTTCTGGCTGGGAGTTTAGGAGGATTCGGTGTACATGGTTGTCACTTCTCAGATGAAGAGTGACTGTTAGAAGCTGTGTAGTTTGTCTTTCTCCTGGGTAAAAACTGGTGCTGTGGGAACCTCTTTGTCCGGAAACACCCTTCCCTGAACTGTCTTTGTGGTGTTTCTGAGTTGGGTCGTGCTGCCCGCTGACCTCCAGGGCAGCTTTTCTGCATGCAGCGGATTAACAGTGATGTCTCACCTCTTGAGTTGCCATCCCCTCCTTATCAGTCTCATCTCTGATTGATGTGCTTTAGGCCTGCTAAAGTGACTGAGAAACTTTTGAGCAGTCACTAAGGGCCGTCAAAGCAATTCTTCGTTACCAGTGTGAAAAATATTGTTGCAAATACGGAATAGATAAAACGAGCGCGTCAAGATTGCAGCAAACATCATTCAGGCTTCACTCCATTAAGCAGCATTCGGAATCCATTGCTATTCTGATACGTTTTTCTTTCCATCATTCCTCTGCTTTTCCCTCTGCTGCTTCTAGATGAGCCCCTTGCTCCTGTGGCAGCCACAGTACCTGGCTCTCGCTTGCAAAGAAAGCAGCAAGAGCCGCCTGCAACCTGAGAGCCGCTGGCTGAGTGTTTTGCTTCTGTGTTCTACCTCTGCCTGTGGTGCACGCCGTCCTGCTTTACATACTGAGCAAGCAGCTTCACTTGCTTTTGCCAAGAGGCCTTAATGCTTCCTTGCACCTTGTCTTCGGTCCCCATGAGACCAGAAGTGTTGTTCACCGATGCAGCCGCACATTTCTCTTCCCTCTTGTTCCTGCACAGCGGTCCGCTCTGACCTAATTGAGACTTTGCTCGTGTTCTTTGGAAATTAAATTAGTGCACAACCAAAGGTCCACAAAGTCTCACTCGAACAATGAAACTCTTTTATTCTCCATTTTGATGATGTTTGTTAAATTTGGCATAAGAGTTTTTCAAATGAGCAACCCACAGGCAGGCTTCCTTAAAAACTGACGTGGTTTTTAATGATGCTCAGATGAACTAGAGGAGGCCTTTGCCTCGCGGTGCTGTCAGCATCTGTGGGAATCGGGGAACCCACAGCCTATTTCTGGCTTAATTGCAGACTTTGATCCTGCGTGAGTCACTCTGCCTTAGTTTCCTAATGATAAGTCACCACACCTACCTTGCGCCGCTGGCAAGTGATCACTTCATTGAAGGGTGTGAGCATCCAAGCAGTGGGCGTGCAGAGCCCAGCACAGACAGGGGACCTGCTCCCAAGCTGCAAGGATCACGGTGGGTAGGCTACGAAGTCTCGCTGGGCTGGTTCAAAGCTGCCTCGCTTGTCTCTGTGCCTTGGTCACCGGGCGGTCACTTCAGTTTGCAAACTGGAGCGTTTCCAAGGTGGAGAGCGCAGCCGCTATGTGCCAGCCTTTCCCCAGGCCTTCCCAGGGGAGCAGACACTCCTCGGTATCCCTACGCTGTTGCTCTCAAGGATTGTTCTTTAATTAACCTTTTGAGATGAGATGAGTAACTTTCAGATCTGTCAGTTATCTTGGGAAGCATGAGTACATGTACTTCTTCACTTCGTGCACTTAAGTGCAAAATCTCAGATCCTAATTAAAACTTAAATAAAACTTTCAGATGAAATGTCATTGATTCTTTCTTAAAGCTATTTTTATGTAATTCAGGCTTTTGCTTCCTCCTGAGCTAAAGGCAAGCTGTGCCAGCAGCCCTTGCCAGAACTCATCTCTCTTCCCTCTGGTTTTCCTTCACTTATGAAGATGCAGAGACCTTTTTGCTAGAGCTGCCACCTTTCCAACCGCAGAGGTCCAGCCGGCACCTTCTTTCCACGTGTGTCAAAGCCATAATGAGGGACAGAATTTGTTCTCTGTGAGTGCTTATTAGCATTTTACATCCGGCTTACTCACTCTTGAGCTCTTGGGCGATGTTTAGAGATAAGCGCTGCCTTGCAGGCTCATAGCTTGGTTAGGCTCTTGGGAAGAAAACCCAGGCAAACAAAATGACCTCTCAGCAGGTCCGTCAGGAAGCAAAACTTTGCTCTGCTTCTTTTGGTGCTGGGTTTTGGACACAGATAAATAGGCGGTTTAATATTTTTTTATATAGTACTTATAAGAAGAGCAAGGAAGCTG
>WAAB01000865.1:10276-20655 GCA_013389865.1 Piaya cayana
GGGGAGAGGGCTGGAGGGAGCAAGAGATGCGGGGAAGGGGGCAGGGGCATGCGGGGAGAGGGTTGAAGGGAATGAGGGATGCAGGGAGAGGGCAGGAGGGAGCGAGGAGAGGGCTGGAGGGAGTGAAGGATGCGGGGAAGAGGGCTGGAGGGAGTGAGGGATGGAGGGAGAGGGCAGGAGGGAGAGAGGGATGCAGGGAAAGGGCTGGAGGGACCAGGGGATGTGGGGAAGAGGGCAGGAGGGAGCGAGGGATGCAGGGAGAGAGCAGGAGGGAGCAGGGGATGAGGCAAGAGGGCAGGGGGATGAGAGGAGAGGGCTGAAGGGAGAGAGGGATGCAGGGAGAGGGATGCGGGGCATGTGGAGAGAAGGCTGGAGGGAGCAGGGGATGAGGCAAGAGGGCAGGGGGATGAGAGGAGAGGGCTGGAGGGAGAGAGGGATGTGGGGAGAGGGCTGGAGAGACCAAGGGATGTAGGGAGAGGGCTGGAGGGAGAGAGGGATGCAGGGAGAGGGCTGGAGGGAGCGAGGAGAGGGCTGGAGGGACCAAGGGATGTGGGGAGAGAGCTGGAGGGAGTGAAGGATACGGGGAGAGGGATGCGGGGAGAGGGCTGGAGAGACCAAGGGATGCAGGGAAAGGGCTGGAGGGACCAGGGGATGTGGGGAAGAGGGCAGGAGGGAGCGAGGGATGCAGGGAGAGAGCAGGAGGGAGCAGGGGATGAGGCAAGAGGGCAGGGGGATGAGAGGAGAGGGCTGGAGGGAGAGAGGGATGTGGGGAGAGAGCTGGAGGGAGTGAAGGATACGGGGAGAGGGATGTGGGGAGAGGGCTGGAGAGACCAAGGGATGTAGGGAGAGGGCTGGAGGGAGAGAGGGATGCAGGGAAAGGGCTGGAGGGAATGGGGGATGTGGGAAGGGGGCTGGGGGGAGCAAGTGATGCGGGGAAGAGGGCTGGAAGGAGCGAGGAGAGGGCTGGAGGGGGAGAGGGATGCGGAGAGAAGGCTGGAGGGAGCAGGGGATGCTGGAAAAGGGCTGGGGGATGCAAGGAGAGGGCTAGAGGGAGCAGGGAGAGGGCTGGGGGATGCGGGGAGAGGACAGGAGGGAGCAAGGGATGCGGGGAGAGGGCTGGAGGGAGTGAAGGATACAGGGAGAGGACAGGAGGGAGTGAGGGATACGGGGAGAGGGCAGGAGGGAGAGGGGGATGCGGGGAGAGAGCTGGAGGGAGCAAAGAGTGGGCTGGAGGGAGCGAGGGATGCGGGGAGATACTCCCCTCCCCGAGCATCCCTTGGGGTTCGCCTCTGAGGATGAGGGACCAGCATCTTGGGGGCGCACGGAGCCAAGAGGGGTCAGGGAGGGCCCCGGGATAAATAAATAGCAGCTGCCCGACAGCTCCCACCGGGAAAAAAAAAATCAGCTGAGAGGCGAAGAGTCTCTCTCCGCAGAGTCACCTCGTTTGTCCTTCCCGCCGGTAGCTGCTTCGTAATGCAAATGCTGGTTTAATATCTCGATAATCTGCCTATCACTTATAGATTTTTAGTTCTGGTTTATTTTTGCGCTCGGGGGACGCGGTTTGGAGCTGAGGGTTGGTTTGAAGTGGCCGAGCTCAGAGGAGGCTGAGCGGCTCTCCGGGTTTGGGAACGGGAAGAGGCTGGAAGATCCCACAGAGCCAGCGTTAAACCACAATTTGAATGCGTAGAATCTGTTTGAATTAGACCCGATGTCTGTGGGCAACGGGCGATATTAGCCACGTCCCTCTCTGTGCGAACCTCGTGCCATAAATACCTCTGCAAGAATATCTCGCTCCTTAATATTAACTTCCCCGCTGCTCTGAAATTTTCTCTTTAACTGTGGATGTAGAGAATATGCTGGACGTTCAGTGTGGTGCGAGCGTATTTTCAGCTCGACTTCCTTGTTGTAATAGTAAATACGAGCGTGAGAGGCACGGATAGAGCTTCACGTGGGCTTGGAGTGTCTTGTATACTTTATCTGAGGAGCCGTGCATGAGGTTCATACGCTCGGGCTGTGAATTATTCACGTTCCGGTGCTGATTCTCCTCACGTTTGTCGCCAAGTCTAAACTCCGTGGTTTAAGGAACAACAGGCACGGTTAGGGGGTAGATGAGTTTCTCTTTAAAGGTGTTTAGCAAGCAGGTTATAGAGAAGAGGGAGCTGGGCTCTTCTGCCAAGGGACAGGGGACAGGAGGAGAGGGAATGGCCTCAAGCTCCACCAGGGGAGGGTCAGGCTGGACATCAGGAAAAAAATGCCTTTCAGAGATTCTGCTCCAGCTAGCGTGCTTCTCTTTAATTTTTATTTTGTTAGAGTAATTAATGAGATGTGGGTAATTAAGCCAAATCTCCCTCTTCATGCAGGGGGCTGGGTTGAATTCAGAGTTGATGCACTGCCGCGTTTAGCACGATAATGCTTAAAAAACCCAGAAAGAGCCTGCATTATATTTAAAAAAATAATAAAAACTCAAAGCACATTGAAGAAAAATAGTCTACATCTGCCCTTGTGGTTTGTCTGTGGCTACTGTTCTCGCAGTTCTATCTTCCCGTTGGATGTTTCTGTTTGAGCTGTGTCTCAAAATAGCTGGGGGAAGAGAACTGAAACCTTATCCATTTCTCTGAAGGGTAATTGAAAATGCATGTAATGATGCTGAGAGGAGTTAAGTGTATTGACAGCCTTCGGGGCTGACTTTTTTTTTTTTAGAAAGTGCAGGTAAAGCATAAATTCATGTCCTCCAGGTATCCCTGGTGACCTCTGTGCATTGCAAGAATGGGCTGGGCTTTTAATAAGCACCGGAGTAATTTAACCTTGCTGAAAATCAGCTCAGATGGGGAGATACCGCGTGAGCTGGCTGCTCTGCTGAGCAGGTTTTGGGGAGGCAGCCAGTTTCTCCGAGATGGGTGCCTGGAGGGGCGTGCTGGGTCCCTCCCGCACCGTGACCTTGGTGGGGTCAGGAGAGTAAATTGAGATAAAAACTCATGAGATGCATCATGAGGGAGACACCCTCTAAAAAACGTGTAAAGTCAAGTTGGTGACATTTGAAAACCAGGTGCCCTGACAGAGGTTTAGGGTAGTCAAGGGGACAGGACGAGAGGGAATGGCCTCAAGCTCTGCCAGGGGAGGTTCAGGGTGGACGTTAGGAAAAAAATTCTTCACAGAAAGGGTGATTGGGCACTGGAACAGGCTGCCCAGGGAGGTGGTTGAGTCCCCTTCCCTGGAGGGGTTTAAGGGACACGTGGACAAGGCACTGAGGGACATGGTTTAGTGTTTGATAGGAATGGTTGGACTCGATGATCCGGTGGGTCTCTCCCAACCTGGTGATTCTATGATTCGAAGTGCAGCCACGCACAGACTCTCATGATGAGGAACATCTCGTATCATTTTACCTTCTTTCACCCCCAGATCCACTTTCAAGCAGCAACTCCAAGCCATGCACAGGGCAGAGGAGTCTCAGCATCCCTTGGCACAGGGAAATCCACGGGTGGGGAAGGCATGATGCTTGGGGCTGTGTGATCAGCAGGGGTGATTCTGGGTGTTCCTGGACCTGCGCTGCTGCTTGGGTCTCTTACATGAAGCCCTGCAAGCCAGCGCTGTGTCAATTCTATTTTTCTACCTGGTGAGGTACATGTCTGCTTGCATGGGCTGGCATCTCCTTGAGGGAAAATGCTTTTTTCCCATTAATACGGTAGCTTTGCAGAACAGCTACACTAATTTGTCCTGATGATGGAATTGGTGGGTGTTGGATGGACCCTGAGTATCACCTGAAGGAAAGTTTCCCACCTGATGGAACTGGGGGAGGAAGAATAAGCTTGGAACCAAGGGCACCAAAGCCTCACTTGGCTGACCTTCCTCCCGGTCTCTCCCTCTGTTTCCTATTCCCTTTCCCACCAGCATCCACAGAAGTCTTTGGGGTGCTTTCCAGAGTACTCTGCACAATGAGAAAAGTCAAAATAGGAAGTTTAAGGGTAATACAACCTTGATAGGCAGGTTATTTACTTGCTGCTTAAAAACTAGTATCTATACATGTGGTGTTTAACAATATTTTAAACAGGAAAATTTGATGTGATTGCTTGTCATATAATCCTAGAACAACCAGGTTGGAAGAGACCCACTGGATCATCGAGTCCAACCATTCCCATCAATCACTAACCCATGTCCCTCAGCACCTCGTCCACCCGTCCCTTAAACCCCTCCAGGGAAGGCAACTCAACCCCCTCCCTGGGCACCTTCTTTTCTGCAAGGGAAGCAGCGAAAAGAAAAAATGTCGTTTGCTTTAACAATATTTTAAATAGGAAACGTTAATACGATTGCTCGAGGTTCATCTGAGGCTAGTTTCTCCAAGAATGCCTGCGTGCTGTGGTGTTCCTATAACATAGGCTGAATTTGCTAAATATTTATATTAACCTACTTGCTGGTTAATCATGCTTGAAACGTGACTCTAATAGACGCATATGTCACAATACGTGTGTTCTTTTTATGTGTTTGATTCAGTCGTCACCTACTGTAGTGGGTTTAATTCCTCCTAATGGCTCTGAGTGATGTGGAAGATCCTGTTCTTAATTTTAGGGGGCCTAATCCATGGATCACAGAATCGTAGAACAACCAGGTTGGAAGAGACCCACCGGATCATCGAGTCCAACCGTTCCATGAGTTTCTGTCAGAGAGAAAAAAAAAAAATGACCTGAGGATTTTTCTTACTGTGTTGCTCGGAACCAAGCTAACACAAAGCGATGCTTTAGCCCAAAGAGCTGCTGCTCTGAGCTGGGAGAGGCTTTCAGTGTACGTAGACGTGCAGAGGTTCGTGATTACTGTGTAAGCATCTCTTCATGAGTTTTTGCCTGGCTGGAGTGTGCACAGTGGATTAATTCATGTGCAGGGGATAGATGCATCTGTGCTACCTGCACGTTCGCTCAATAACCTTCCCTTCTGCATAATAAGTCCCTCGTTGCCGGGCTTTGCTTTATTTTTGCTTTAATTACCTACAGGCATTCACCGGTGTTTCGTGGTGGGATGATTTTTACAAGGAGCCGGGGGGAAAAGAAAAAAAGGTGTCTTGTGCCACATTTTCCAAACTGTAATTGTATGGCATCGATGTAATTGCGGAGGAGTCCCTGGTGAGAGCGCAGCGGCTTCTCAGCCTGGGAGGGAGGACTGATTGACAGGTGTGATTTGCGGTTTCAGCGGCTGAGTTTTTCAGCTGCTTGCACGTGATGCTCTGTAAGTCGTGGATACAGTATAAATAATGGCTCGTGTGCCTTTGTGTGGTGTATATGGAGACCCATAAGTATTATTTGAGATATATATCTCTATATCTCTATATCTCTATATCTCTATATCTCTATATCTTTATATCTCTATTTGATAGGAATGGTTGGACTTGATGATCCAGTGGGTCTCTTCCAACCTGGTTGTTTTATGATTCTATGATTCCATGATGCATGAACAGATTCTCCCCTTACCATTATATAAATATATAGACCTGGTGAGCAGAGCAACCATGGTTGTGCCACGAAAGGAGAGAGGGAAGCAGAATATTTGGTGTAGCAGGACTCTCTCCACGCTTCATGGCAACAGGCTTTTGGGTCATTTCCCATTTCATCAGGATCTCGTTTTCCACAGACCTCGCTGCTTACGTAGCCCCGTGCAGAAGAGGTGTGGAGCGCCGGTGTTGTCTTTCCTCCGTGTTTTTTTCCTCCCGGAAAACAATTCCTGGCTCTTGCTCGCACGTGTTTGCGGGGGGTACGGGATATTCCTGTGCAGTGTGGGAACCCTGAGCGCTCGCAGGAGCTGCTGAGCTGCTGCTCGAGGGCTTTGGGGAGCAGCGGAGGGTGGAGGCTACTTCCCTGGTGTAAAAAAGCTGCTGTATGCAACTTCGTTTATTCTTACTTTGCACAATAGAGCTCTATTTTTAGCTTTCTTTTAATTCCTTATAGTATATCTATTTGCAAGTGCTGAAATCAGCCTCTTGCTTTGTTTCTCGCTCTGTATGTTCTCTATATTCTCTCTATATATTTGCCTGTATGGCAGTAACAGTTCCAAATAGCACGTGGTTGGACTCAATGATCCAGTGGGTCTCTTCCAACCTGGTGATTTTATGATTTTATGATTCTATGATTTCACCCTTGCAGTTAATGTCACTCAACAGGATCGTACTCCTGTGCACGTTGCCACACACGCCTCTAAATTTAATAATTCCCAGTTTCTCACATCTAATTAAGACTCGAAATATCACGTTAAGAAATAAGAAACTATGGTTGCGAAAGAAATGCAGCCCTGACAGCGTTTATCTCATATTAGTGTGATTTCTTTGCAAATCGGTAGTGCTTTGTATGCTTATTGTATCTAAGTTATTATCTAGATTTTGGATAACTTCTTATTTGATGGAATTCCTGGTGATGGGATCAGCCTCGCTAATAAGTTAACTTCTTCCATAATCCACAGATAGTTGCTCATTGAGAACGATGAGACTGGGGAAAAAAAGACTCTAAACTCACTTTGCTATCAGCGTAGTTTGTATATAGCCTTGAGAGCGAATGAGTCTCTGTGTGTGTGTATGAGGAATTAATCCTGCTCAGGGTTGGATTAACCGGTGCAGACGACCCCGGGCAGGGTGCCAAAGCGGTGTTGGAATTTGCTAGAAGTGGGGCTCCCAGAGATTATTTCAGTTCGTGCCTCTGCCATGTGGGTCACCTGCCAGTGGCCCAGGGTCGCTGATAGTAAAGTGTGTAGTTCCTCTGTTTATAGAGATTTTATGGGTAACCTCATTTATACTTGAAAACTGTTCTGTTTATTCTGAAAAACAGATGAGATTTTCATTAGTTGGGGGAATATTTGACGGTCGGGGTACTGCTACAAGTGGTTAGAGAGAAGAACATCCCCTTTCTCATTTTGTCATTTGCTATCGTGGCATTCGTTAGCTTTTCTGTTCTGGTGGGACCTAGAGACTGAACGTCATTTGTCAAATTTTGTTGTCTTATTTGTGTCCTCCTTGATGGATCCTCTCCCTCCCTGATATGGAAACGCTCTTACCTCTGATCCTTTTTCACCTCTTCCTTACTTAACTCTTGTTTTCCTAAGAATTATGGGTCATGGAATCATAGAACAACCAGTTTGGAAGAGACCCACCGGATCATCGAGTCCAACCATTCCCATCAATCACTAACCCATGTCCCTCAGCACCTCGTCCACCCACACCTTAAACCCCTCCAGGGATCAATTTAAAGGTAGCAAGTGTGTCTTCGAGGAAGGTTTGTCGGATCCTCTGACGTGTCCTAGGGAGTCATTTGCATGCTTCATCGAAGCAAACAATCCTGCAGCCGGAAGATTGTCATTGTTAACAGTATAAAGTAAATTTGCAAAACAAATACAATTACCGTTGCTGACACACAGCAGGAATCAAGAAGAGGCGTTCTCTAGACGTATAATTTAAAAATTGGTAAGCCAGCTTTCATTTAATTAAGGAATTTTACATTAATGGTATCCACATGTGCAGAGGGTTGCGTCGAGATCAATCTGAAAAAGATTGATCCTAAAGGAAAGGGAGTTTCGTGGAAGGTGAAAACAGAGCAAGGGATTGATCGCGGTCGATTGCCCTTGGGTGTTGGCAGGTGATGGTGTGACAGGGTCCTGAGCTGGAGGTCAGGAGGGGTCCTGTCTCCCAGAGGCTAAATACGAGCGTGGCTTTAGGCTGGACATTAGGAAAAAATATTTCACGGAAAGGGTGATTGGGCAGTGGCAGAGGCTGCCCAGGGAGGGGGTTGAGTCACCTTTCCTGGAGAGGTTTAAAGTGTGGGTGGACGAGGTGCTGAGGGACATGGGTTAGTGATTGATGGGAATGGTTGGGCTCCATGATCCGATGGGTCTCTTCCAACCTGGTTGTTCTAAGATTCTGTGATTCTAAGTGATCCTCAGGCTACTGCAAGTCCCAGACCTCAGCCACAGGAAAGCTGTGTTGGTGGGTGGTTTTGAGCCTGAGAGAGAAGGTTCCCACCTGCAAAGCAGGGACGTGGAAGATGCTGTGCAGACACCTGGTGCAGCAATACCCCCTGCTTGCACGCGTAGAGGGGGAATTAAGCCATAAACCACGCTGTGGCACACGGAGAAGCCATTTTCATTTCAGTCTCTGCTGGAAGCGCCGCATGGAAACGAAAATGCGATCAGTATAAAATGAAATGTTTATGTTTCTAGGAGCAGAGACCTCCCAAATAATTAACATCACTTGACGAACTACTGTTTAAAATGCAAGTGGCTTAAGTGCTGCCGCGCAACAGGCATTCGTCACAGCGCTGGCGTAAACGCGTTACTTGCTGTGGGTTCGTGGCTACTTTAAAGTTGAGATTTCTGGTAAACATCTTTTACTTAAGGAAAGTGATTCCATGATTTGACTTTTTTCTTTTTTTTTTTTGGAGAAGCGAGATGCCGAACGGCAACTTGGTGTCAAGGGCGTTGGGGATACAGTCCTGGAATGAAATAAATCTGTTGCGCAGGTCAGAAGGAAGATAAATGTTTTACTTGCTTTTAGGTTTGGGAGGAGGAAGAAAGCAAGCAAAGGGCTTTTGGGGGGAGATTATTGGAAGCTGCGTCTTCAGCTCAGATCTCTAGTATTCACCGACTTGACTAAATGTGCTTGAAATAAAAACTTTGCTTTTCTCTAGCTCAGTTGGAAGAATGACTGGAGGCAGAACTATTGTTAAGAGTGGGTATTTTTTTAAAGGTTAAAAGTAGCAGCTTACAAAGAGACAAAGATTAAAAAAAAAGTTAAAAGAAAAAGGTCTCCCTGGAAGATAGAAATATATGAGTGCCTGTAATGTGCTGAAGCATCAAACTGACTTCTGTCTTTGCACATCAAATAGAATTGGATTATGAAATATAAAATAGTGTCTTAAGGATCTAATTGCTTTTACGAAGACATTATTGGTGCTGTGAATTTCATGCAGCTTGGAAAAGGAAAATCGCTCAATTTAGTTACTGGTTATCTGAAACTGGTTCAATGCCATCCGCTGGTTTTTCATCTCCAAAGAGAAAGAGGCCATCTCTGGTTTGAGACCTTTCTGCTCTGCACCCTCCTACAGCAAAGCTGCTCGCTGGGAACTCCAGGTCGTGTCTCGTCCCGAGCTGACTGCAGCTCCAGACTGAGTGAGGTACCAGCAATTGCTTGAAGGACGTTGAGAAGTTCTTGAGAATATGAAATTCTTTAGAAGTTGGTGAAGGGGCTGGAGAACAGGCCTTATGAGGAGCGGCTGAGAGAGCTGGGGGTGTTTATCCTGGAGAAGAGGAGGCTGAGGGGAGANATCTGGTGGGTCTCTTCCAACCTGGTTGTTCTATGATTCTATGATACTTGAACTTTTCGAGATTCGCTGTCTCTGTACCCATAACAACACACACTTTCCACCTTCTCTTAATCCTGTGCTGTGGGAAATCGGTGCCTGAACCCTCATAAACAGACTTTATCCATTTTGTCTCCAGCGTGTGGCAGAAACAGTATTTTAATGACAATTTTCTGCTTCTGGCTCCATCGATGCAGGAGGGGGGTGTGCAGCATCGTGTGGGCAGCTGTAGTAACATGTAAATACGCACAAATTACCTTAAATAACTTCACTCTGGAGAAGTGATTTCGCAGTGCACCCTCTGGGGAAGAACGGAGAGCGGGTTTGGATTCGTGCAACTTAAGTTTTACGACAAATATTTAGGCTTTTTCATTCAATACACTGTATTTACGGCCGTAGGTTCAGATGATGCATCGGGATCTGCTTTTGGGTGCAGAAAACTAATCAGGGAAATGCTTCATGGCCCAGAGGTCTGGATCTGCGAACTCCAGCTCAGCAGCTGCGTCTCTGTGTGCTGGCAGGAAGGAGCATGTCAGGGATGCAGCGTGCTCCTTATTAAATTATAATTTAGAGCTGCGGCTTGGAGAAACAGGTGAATTATATATAAAAAAAATAAAATCCAGTGGTCTTTGTCATCAGGAAAAAAAGGCATTTAGCTCTACTAGGATTTTCCACAGTTTTTCAGGCTATAAAGAGCAAGGAAAATGAATGAATGGTCTCCACACTTAGCTGCTCCTTCCTTTTCTGAAATAGCCTAAAAGAATAAACCCCCCTGAGCCTGTTAGGCTTGTTTCCTATTCTCTCATGACCTTCGAGGCAGTCACGCCCTGAACGTGGCTGTAGTGGGAACAATGCTCTGAATTGTGTGACTTTGTATTTCTTCTTTCCACTCTTATCGATACCTGAATATGCAAAAAATGCCCTTTTGCATGAGTTTTAAAGCAGCAGGTTGGTCCTAGTCCAAATGGGCTTGCTTTTCTAGCACATCTCGCTTGGGAGAGACCCAGGGCTGGGTCCAACCCTGTTCAATGTCTTCATCAATGACCTGGATGAAGG
>WAAB01000866.1:1135-125603 GCA_013389865.1 Piaya cayana
GACCTCATTGCTCGCTACAACTACCTGAAAGGAGGTTGTAGGAAGAAGGGAGCTGGCCTCTTCTCCCAAGTGACAGAGGACAGGACAAGAGGGAATGACCTCAAGCTCTGCCAGAGGAGATTTAGTCTAGAGATTAGGAGGAAGTTTTCCATAGAATGGGTCATTAGGCATTGGAATAGGCTACCCAGGGAGGTGGTTGATTCGCCTTCCCTGGAGGTGTTTAAGTTACGAGTAGACGAGGTCCTTAAGGACGTGGTTTAGTGTTTGATAGGAATGGTTGGACTCGATGATCCGATGGGTCTCTTCCAACCCGGTGATTCTATGATTCTATGATTCTAATGCAGTTTTTAATATCTAGTCATGTACTTGAATTTGTGAGGGAAGGCTCCTTATACTTTTTACTACACTCTACAACTAGACCAGACTTGGCTAATCACTCTAACTGTGTTGTATATTTGCTACTTTCCATCTGAAACGATACTCTCATGAAATCATTCAGCTGTTTCACTTTTATGCTAAGCATATCATGAGAACTATGATTCCTTCTTTTTAAGTTTTTCTACTGGATATAAGATTCACTGTAACTAAAATTACAACACTGTTCAGATAATCTATCAGAACTGCAATTTAGCATGAAAAAAGCATGGCATGATTTAAGCCTAAATTTATCTCAGTCACTCTCATCTCATTTGTTAGTTTTGAGCTCTGTTTTAAAGTGTAATAATAGTCTTGCTTGCAAAAATCATTAATTACATGAATAAGATAAAAGTGATAAATCTGTACCGTTTGATTTATCACATTAACTAGTGACATTCAATTTGTGTGATGTTTTCCTGCTTCAGTTAAAGAGTCATGGAAAGTCAATTCAGAAAGCAAATTCTTTGACCTTTTACTGGTCAGCATTGCTTAGTCTTATCAAGTATCTACTCTTTCATTGAGCCAGTGAGTTATCCTCATAGTTAGACCTGTTCTTATGCAATGATGAAGTATCATTTGGCACAAAACATAGGAGACATGTCTGCAGGCAATTCATAACATTATATTTGCTTTCTGTGGTTCCATTGTAACTTTGTATCATAGGCCCTCTTGACCTGCACCAGAAACTCCTTTCTAATCAAAGTGATCAATGCATCCTTTATTATTGCTGATGAGTCATATCCCACCCGTACTAATCTAACTAATTCTAATTAATGCAAGCCATACACACCCATAGTGTTTGGCAATATTCTCACTTTGAGTGCACTTACTTTTGAACATATTGTCCTGTTATCATCCTCACAATGCCTGGGACACCTTGCTCAGAAATAAAATTTGAGTGACCACAGGTAATGTCTCTTTCTAGTTCATTTAGTGGCGTAGTGGGAAAATATGGATATTTTTCTTTACCTGAAAGAATCAGTTTAGATCTATGTTGAGAAGACGGTGGGAACAGTCTGTGTATGTTATAAAATCCCATAGTGGCATCGACTTACCTGTAGCTTAAAAAGTCCTTCCAAGTTCACTTCATGGATTCCTGAAAGAAGACTAGTGGGATGGAAATCATGCTCAGACCTAAAAACTAATTTATTTTTGTGGCACAGTAAGCCCAGTTTCCACTCACTTCTGCGCTGTACAGTTTATACCCATGGAGAGTTATGTGAATAACCTAAGTAGGTGGCAATTTTCTCCTATTGACTAAACAGGGCAGAGGAGATAGACTGATTTCTTTGTTTTTTGCAGATAGTGATCACTCGAAGTCAAAGTAGCATGTGAATTCTGGCATGATCATACCACCTAAGGTGTCTGCTGGTCTTGACCACTATTGATATAGAAAACAGTTTGTGATGGTCATGCTGATATTCAGGATAAGCTTGTGAAAGATACCTAGGGGAATTTAGTAGTCATCCCCCTGAGTGAAAGGAAGAAGCAAATGAAATGTTTTCTGCTGCTTAAAGTACCTATAAATTCAGAGAAGATAGAATGATATAGGGGGGATGTAAAATTAATAAGTGTTTTCTTCCAGTCTCGATTATAGTTTTATTTGGAAAGACTTGCCCTCTTCTGAAGCAATGTTGTTATTCTTGAATTCCTGAAAGTAGAAAAATTAGAACTGCAAATCTGACATAATTTCATTCTTTGACTATTATCAGGAAAGTAATCATGCCCTTCTTAAATAACTTGTGCAAGCCTGAGCTTCTGCAAGACAAGTGTTCATTTGCATACTCATTAATTCTGTCATTTTCTAAGTTTTTTCTCCTCTCTTCCCTTAGTTAGCTCTAATAGTATTAGTGAAATATTAAACTACTATTCACACATCTGAAACAAAGATCACTCATGAGAAGAAAGAATATTAATATTCATATATCATGTTTTATAAATCCTACTTCATCTCTATATTACCTAGAAGCTGAATGGGAAGTTTCAAAAAGATAAGAAGTGTATCTCATGGCAATATGACTGAAAAACATTTAGTGAAATAAACTCGAGTATAAGTGAATCCTAGAGGACTTAAAATTTGTTTTCCAAATGCACCTAGACTTGTAACAAGTCTTAATAAAGGAGTGAAAAACTCACTAAAGTTTAGTAGATATGATCTTCTCCTCAGGGATTGCCTTTTGTTATTTTTGTTACCTTTGCCACATTTCAGATCTTTTGATGCAACTTAAATGTAAAGAGGAGACACCAGAAACATGTTTTTCAATTATTATATCTTGAAGGCATCTTGGAATCTAAGGAATACTTGACACATGCAGGATGTTAACTGCAGCTATACAGCACTCCAAACTTGTTTTTAAACTAGCAGCCTAGCTCAGTTTTGCTGCTTATTGGAAATGGTATGCAAATATTGAGGCTGTCATCCTCCATAAGTATTCTTAAAATTAAACAAAATCAGAAAAAAGTCCTGGTTTGTGTATACATTGACTGAACAATCCTCCCCACTCTTCTTAAATTTAATATTTAGGAGTCATTATGTGGTTGCTAACTCCAGTATATAGACTTGATATTGACTTTGATGGTTTTATTACAATATTATAATTTTGTTATGTAGTGTATTGCTCATTAGCTTGTTTCAGACAGGCATTATTTTTTATTCAAGGACACTCATGACCATATATATTATTTAACCCTATTTTCTCTGTACCGGTGATGGAAGTCAGTGCAAAACTCTCTACCCTAAATAAAGCAAGCATAGTAATATGTGAGAAGGGTCTGGGATGAAATGAGACGGTCCAAGAAGCTCAATTACTCCATAATTTTCTACTGATCAGGCAGATAATAGGCATACAATATAATAGGACTTGATCTGCAGGTAAGTGTAATGCAGTCAACAGTAAGAGCAGTAATATAGAAATTGTACTGGCAATACTTACTTGGAATATCATTGTATTTGCCATTGTACACGATTTAAGATTCACACACAGAATAAAGGGAATTCAACTAATGTTATTCCTTCAACCTTAGCTGCTGACATACCGGTGTCTGTGCTGTTGCAAATTCAATTCTAATTAGAATTTATCTTGGAGATAGTTAAATTTCAAAGATTGTAAGTATAGATAGGAGCACTGTGAGAATCCAGCCAGATATCTTACATAACATAGAGTTTTTTCATCAACTCTTGTTTTGAATCAGAGCACGTCTTCTGAACACAGCATTTCAAGTAAAATATTTATAACATTGGAGAAACTATCACAGACCATAATAAATTGTTTTAAAGCTAAATTATTGCCATTGTTAAAAATTCATTTCTTAGCTCATATGTGAATTTGTCTGGCTTCAGTTTTTCATCACTAGATGCTATATCATGGTTTACTAGGAAGAAGGCACAATTTCTAGGAGAATCTAAGTGAATAGTAGCAAAAAATATAGTTTTATGGGTTCATTTGCAGGCCTATCGATGTGGCATCATGATATTGTGATTTATTTCAGCATTTATTTTACTCTATAGAAAAAGAGCTACAATACAAACAAACATAATAGTTCTCCTTTCAGGCAATATTCAGACTTAGGAAACAAAAACTGTTTTTGTAAACTTTTTTTTACCTCAAAGTAAAATGTTTTCAGGTAGTCCTTAGGGTAAGATATCACAAAGCAGCGAAGCTTTCACAAATTGACTAGAACACATTGTCTTTTCATAAGCATCTTAACATGAAGCTTTATGTCAAGAGTGGAAAGTACTGCATGCAAAACATTTCAAAATCTCTTCAGAGAAGCTTCCATATGCTGCATTTTCCTAGTGTAGTCCCAAGTGAAATCCTCATTCCTAGCAATAATGGGATGTAGGAAAGTTTGAATCAGAGCATGATGTTGTGTATTTGAGAATAAAATTTACCTGTTTTGTAACCAATTTAGTTTTTACTATATGTTCCAAGAGATGAAATGTCTTTTAAGAGTGCTCCACTTATGACTTATCTTGCCGAACAGATCCAGTTGTACTGACACAGTTATATTTAGGCAAAGATGATTTGATTTAATTTTAATACTGTTTACTATATCAAATCAAGCACTTCTGTAATTTCTTAAAACCATTCAGTTTATACCAGACTTTTATTTGAAGTATTAGTGATGGCTTTTTAAGGAAGGAGATAAGAAAAGGTTCAGGTTTGAGGCTAGAATTCACATCATTTTAACACTATTTATAAGTAATCAATCACTACTTCCTTTAGTAATAAGAACTCAAAACTTTCAGAAAACCTGTTCAACACATTTTAAAAAGATATTTCTGACTATGAAGATCACAGGAATTAAAGTATTAACTCATATTTTTCACAAGCATCTTGAATATTTGTTCAAATCCCAGAACGCTTAAGTTAATTAGAGTTTTGACAGCAATTTTAATGGATATAAAACAAGGCTCTTTGTCTGTCACTTCATGACGCATCTCAGAAGACACCAGCACTGTGTTATAAAATATTACTGTTGAACAAGAGGCATCACAAAGCTATAGGAAAAGAAAAGGAAAGATCAAAGTCCTCGTACTTACTGAGTATGTATCATTTCACACTACCCAAGAGGTAGACGTTGCTATATACCAACAAAGAAAGTAAAAATGGAATAGTCGTCTTCAGACTAGACCAACAAATAATGTCAATGCTAATCTGATATGGAGAAAACATTGCCTTGTAACTCAAAGTCTATTGACTGAATGAATCGAAAGTATGAGCAAGACACGTTTGCCGGGCAGCTGAGAAGTTTCTCAATGCCATCGAAAGCACCAGCTTGCTTAATCCAGTATCTCTTCTCTAGCAGTAGTCAGTCTCCAGTGGTTCACAGGATGATGGGAAAGGGAGCAAACAGTAGGCCCTGATGCATGGAATTGATTACCAACAGAACAAACAAATCAAATTAAACAGTGAATGTTTTCTCCTCAGCCATCTGCTTCTTTCATTCCTAAACAGTAAATGAATTCATGAATTAAATACTTATTAAAAAAACCAGTCTGTAGATGTAACAGGGCATATTGTTGGTACAGTCATACAATTGCAGGATGGGATGTGTCACACACTCTCTTACATCTTGTTTTATTTACGGGTTTTCCTTTTACTTGAAAAGCAGTAAAGAAGAAAAAGAGTCAACTATAATTTTTCAGGTATTAGGTATAAAACTTATTAAAAAATAAAGCAACAAAATACTACATATCATGACATTGGCAACACACATGCTCAGGGTTGATGTTTAAAGCTGAAGTACTCCTGATATTGGTAGAATGAAAATCTGTTTGCCAAACACTTTATCCCATTTCATGGTATCATAGGTAACATTTTGTTTAAATGAGGTTCTCTTCCATTATTTTTGCAACATTGTAAATGTTGTGGTAACTTGAAGACAGTGGAGTTAAAATTAATGTGGATTCAAAATCTGAAAAGAATATCAGTACCCAAAGTAAATTTACTGTTATGTATAGGTTCTCCTTATTGTTTGGTAAGTAAAGAGCCTTCTGGCTAACACAGGCTTTCTCTTCATTTGGTTTTGGGTCATCTTCTGGTATGCAGGGTCAAGGTTCAGCTCCTGTTCTATTCTGAAACTTTTAAAAGCTTATTAAATCTACTTTTGTAGTTTCTATGGAAACTCTAAGAAATTATATAAAGTTGCTGCAGCAGTCATTCTTCAAAACACAAATTAAAGCAAAATAAGAATGCTTCAAATTTGCTTGGTCTTGGCAAGAAAAAAATTGAATTGAATCTGAATATGATTAAAAAACCCCACCAGTCAATATTGTAGACCATTCTTTCAGTTCACTGATTTTACAAAACTATATATAACACTCCTACCCACCAATCACCCCTCCCCTCTTATTTCTGAAATTTGAAAATAAATATATCTAATTCATCATCATGACAACAGATCAAATTTTGTTTAAAATATTTACCCAAAACTTACTTTATCTGTTTGCTTAATGTGTAATAATGTAATAATTAATACATAAGTAACACCTAACTATGGATTAAAAATTTTGACAATAACATAGCACTAGATCTAGAAAATCATAGTAGAGGTTTCTCAGTTCTAAGAAACATCTAAGAACTCAGTCACAGAATTCTCCAAGTAGACTCTGAATGTTCCACCAACCTCTTCAGCATGTTTACATTTTCAGGTCCTGTTTACTTCTCAGCTTTACTCGCATCTTCATTCTAAGAGCATGCTTTATTGCATTTTCTTCACATTCTTTTTTTTCTCATTATTTAAGTCATATAAAAAATTACATTGATAGGCTGGTGTGATGATTATTCTATCATGAAGACATACCAGCACCATTCAGTTCTCTGAAAAATAATAAAATTCATTTTGTAAGCAGCTATCATTAAAGAAAATATTGTATTTCCAGCTTAATTGCCCAAATTTTAGTTTTGTCCAAGTGGAAAACTGGATCCTAGAGCAAGAGGAAAATGATGACTTCAAAGAGCATGATATGAACATATGGTAATTCTTAGAAGCGTAACAAGTTACAGAATAGGTATTAAAAAGTGAAGAGTTCAACGCCGAGCTTCTTTTCAATTCTACAGCATTGAAGTAATTGTCTTGATTAATTTCTGTCATTGTAACAAAAGTTTTCTCACCACTGACTTACTTTCTAAAGTCCTCTTGCAAAGATCTGAGACAATATGAGGATATGTAAACTAAAAAGAAGAAATACTTGTGAAAAGGAAAAGAAAGCTGTTGCAGAGTCTTTTTTCCTCTTGTAGAACTATGCATAAATAATATGCACAGTTCACATATAAGCCATACTAATAGATAAGGGATCATATATTGTATCTGTTGCTTGGAGTTGTTTCCTATACCATGTAGGAGTGTTTCAGCCACTAAAGTTGAACTTTCCAGATAGATTTTTATTGGCATGCTTCAGCACCATAGTTTCTCCATTGAGACTGAATATTTCTGGAAATTGGGGAAAGGCATGAATGTTACTTGTTTCTCACAGGAATAATAAAACTAACAATCAAGAGGGTGAGCTTGAGACACCATGGAGAAGTACATAGCATTTATATTATGCCTTTTCTCACCATTTCTCATTGGGAAATATAACAATTCTGATATTTAACATAGTGCTTGTATCAAAGCAAATCAACTTTAACAGTGTTGCCAAAGTACAGCAGTGTAAGCTTAAAAATTATCTACCTTGAAAAACTAGATACCTGGAATTAGTATTTAGTTTGCATTAAGTTGTTTAGAAATATAAATTCCAGTCATTCCATTCATACTGTTGCCATTTTCATTCCCATGATCTTTCATTGAAAATGTGAGAAATCATTGACAATATGATAATAGCTTTCATGTTATTTTGATTTCCTTTGTTGACCAAAAGGGTAAGCTGGCTGTTATTTTGCTTTGCTTTATTTATAGTTAAATTTCTTTTAGGAATATTGATCAAATGCATGTGTGTTAAGATCAGTATGAATTACCTTATGACTTCAGTGGGAGCAAGAATAGACCCTACCAGATCAAGAGGATTTTGACTCTTAAGAACCAAGTACATACTTCAACATGTAACTTCTTTTTTTCCAGTATATCAGATGATGAATAGTCTCTTGATGTAAATTTGCTTGCAATGCCAGGTCAGAGCCAAGATTCTTGAGTGATGAGAGTTTTATGACAAAGGTAACTACTGAAATGAGATTCCATTTGACCATGTCTTAGTCATTCTTCATAAGCTTTTGAAATTTGAGTGGGTGTTTGGCATTTTAGGGTAAATCCAGTTCTATAAGAAACAATAGGATTTAACACTTAAGAAAAAACCCAACAACATCGGGATAATGTTTTTTGGAATGTGACAGCACTGGTCATATTAAAATGTTAGTGTTTTATGCGTTAGTTTTAAACACCTTTTTAGCCTGTTAGTGTCAAGTACTTTATAGCAAATATCCCTTTTCCCAGGTTTTCCACAGCTGATGAGCATCAAACAAAGCAGGAGGAAGTTCTGGGGAGAAGGAAACTAATCTATGTTCTATTTCTTTTTTTCTGTAAGCATGAAAATATTGAATTTATTAGAGGTGAATTCTTTGAAAAGGGAACTCTCTACCAGAGGACAAACTACATTAGCTCTCCAAAATACTGAACCTGACTTTATCTCCTAACATTCAGGATGTGTGAATTAGGTTTTTTATGGCTGGTGGCAACAGAGGAACGGATTAGGTTCCATATTGAGTGCAGAAGCAGTTGGAAAAAAACATACGAATCTAAGAGAAGCTGAATGTTACTACTTCTTGTTAATCTGAGACAATGAACAAGATGAAAAATACATAATTCCATTATGTTACCGCTCTCTGAATATATGTTGTGAATAAGATTTATAGATAAAAGTAATATTTAAATAGAAGTCTGACTTAGTAGAGTTTGATGACAAGTTTGCACTATTAATTATTTCATAGAAGGAATATATGAGGGAAAACCAAGATACACATGCTCATAGATAAAGAATGATGTGTGCTTACAGCCAGCAGATTATATGTGCAAACTCAAATAAAATTCATAATGCTTATCCCCAATTCACTGACTTACATTCCTGTCAGTGTGTCTAATATGAGTTCACTTTGGAGTTCAAATCCAAGGTTTCACAAAGCATTTGTCAAGCACGGGATTTTATAGAATGAAGAATTTAGTAGAGGGACATAGCAATATGGTCGACTACGGGGAGTGAAGCTGACATGAACAAAGTAATCCCTTAATCTTTACAGGCTATTTACCCATCCCTCAATTGGTGGTTTGTTCCAGCAGTAACGTTTCAGTCTGGGGTCTTCTTGTTACTCATCAGATTGTTTTTCTGCCTTTCAGACAGGTCGTTTTCTTGCCTTAGTGCAACCGGTGTTGATGATCTGTATCTTTGAAGCTGCTTCTTTCCTGTTTTCAGTTGACTTTGGAGGCCTTGTTTTGACTAAATTGGTTGTCTGTGCTGGGAAATTTTCTAACTGGAATTTCCCACCTTATAGCCCAACGCTTAAGAGCAAGTCTTTCCACTCATGCTAAGGAAGATAAGCAAACAGCATACTAAGTCAAACAATATTACAACTCTAAATGATTTCAAATGTTATTTATGCTAAACAACTAATCTTTGTTAAAGAGGAGAATTAGTTGGCATAGTGTACAGCTGCCATCCAAGGAAGATTTAAGTAGGGCTCACCAGCAATCTGCTGCTGGTAAAAAATGTCTTTGCTTTGAGGAGCATGCTTGGAAGGTGCCCCAGAACAAGGAGAGATCATTGCTATGCAGCCACACTCCCCAGCAGTGAGAGCTCAAAGAAGGCTTACTTAGGCTGTCACATTTATGGGATAATCGTATGGTTATATTTATGACCCATAGTTAAATTGGATACAATACAGCTGTGCATGAGGGTCCTAATTGGTGTTCACTGCGTTCTGCTCCTTGTAGGTTGCTTAGAAGACTTCTTGGCCTGGCTATGGGAAGGTTTTTACCTCCTCTGGAGCCTGGACCAAACAGCTGCTGGTTTAGTTAAAGAAGGTGGAATACATCCATCACAGCAGACATAGTTACTTTATAGCTATTCCTTTAAAGCATTTGCTTTTTAGAGCATATAAATTCTGTTTCAGTTATTGCCCTAAAAGTATATTTAGACTTTTATAAACAATTAGTATCGTTCTGTATAAAGATACATGCAAGGCAAACTAAGTCATTATAAAGTCTAGATCTTTCTGTCTCTGCTTCGTTGTAGCTCTACCACTTATATAACATACATCTATAATGACTATATTTTCAAAGATCAAAATTAAGTTTTCTTTACTGCTGAGTACTTAAGGATTAGTTATGGGCAAAAGATTTATAACATCTTTGTGTCTTTCAGGTGTTTTAACAGACACAAGCTTTCTCATTCCAGCTGACTTTTAAATTTTATTAAAGGGAAAAATATCAAAGTAAAAATGTGTTACATACAAGTGGTTGATGGAATCTTGACACTTCTTAGAAAGAACTGATGTTTTCTGCTGAGAAAGCATTGTATTTGAACTTGTTAATTACCCCAGCTAAATCTGTTCTGAGAAACAATATGACAGAAAAACATTCAGTTGTTCAACAAACCTATGAAAATAACTGCCTGTCAAAGTAGTCTTTTTTTAAAAAAAATCAGTGTACTGATCCCAGTGTGCTGTTCAGCCCTTAGCAATTGTTATTTTACTCACTTAAATCTCTAAAGAATTAGAAATAGCTATACTTGATGACACTGAAATTGCCTTCTAGTTAATGAACAGTTTTACCTCTTGATGTGAGCATTACCTAAGGATAAACTCTATGATCACATTATACAAAGAATTTTTAGAGAAAAGAAACAGCTTAACATTAATTAAAGGAAACAGGCAGACACGCTAGTCTTTTTATACACCTTCATTTTCTCTGATGATCTATGGCACTTGGATTCATTCCAGGAGTCTAACCTTTTAGATCTTATGGCTTATATTTTCTCTTAATTGTAGTGTTTCTACTTTTAATTTTTGAAAGATAATTTTACATACTTGTATGTTTTAAAATGAAATTAATTGGATTCATTAGAATATAAAAATTCAGAAAACTGAAAGTATGAGCTGATTCACAAAATTGCATATAAAGCCTGGGGAAAAAGTGGAATTCAAAGACAGAAGTGGTAAATTTACTATGTAGACAAGTTACAAAAGACATGGTCAGAAAGAAAATGCCTATGTTAGGATGGTAACATTGTTCTTTGTAGATCAAAACTCCATCTGATATTTCTTTCTGAGTGACCTGAG
The DNA here is from genome assembly GCA_013389865.1 of Piaya cayana. Taxonomy (NCBI): domain Eukaryota; kingdom Metazoa; phylum Chordata; class Aves; order Cuculiformes; family Coccyzidae; genus Piaya; species Piaya cayana. The sequence continues at coordinate 12,322 of WAAB01000866.1, forward strand.
GTTTAAAGTGAGAAAAACAGGCATAGCTCTCAGTGAAGTGAACACATAGCACAGTTTACAAGCAAAATATTCTTCATTCGAACTAGAATACTCATACAATATATAATTTCTGAGTTCTTTTAACTTCACTGAAATATAACTGAAAAAATCCATGGAAAATTAGGTTTCTACAGAGAGAATGTTAATTCAGAAGATAAGCATTAACAAGCTCTGCAAAAGAGCCCTGATAAAAATGGGTATAATAGCAGAAAAACAAAACATAGCTAGATATTTTTTTCAGAATCTTAAATCTACTGTCAAAAAACTGTATTTCAGCATTACCACTGGGAAAGCATTGTCACTGAGAAACAATGTTCCCCAGAATTCATTTCTATGTTATTTTTAGTAGCCAGTCCATGTTTTTACAAGAGCTCATTAAGTATCTGCTTGCTATTAAGCTGTGTAGCCCTTCAGAATTGAATTAAAAGCAGTGTTCCAACACGCAAATAGGCCTTCATTTTGAAATTTGTATTTTAATACTTCTCTTCGATCGCCTTATTTTCCTTGTTTGTGATCCTCACAGTACAGGTCGTAGTGATCCTGACCTGGTGGAGCAAGTGATCCACAGAAGAGCTAATCAAAGCAGGAGCAGTCTGTGCTGTTGTGCATATAGAGTGTACTGTGTTGTGCTGCAGGACAAATCCAACCAGCTCTTTGAAGCAGGGGAGACTGCAGGCAGTTCCTGCATAGTACCTGTAACTATGTCTCCTGTGAGGCTTCACCTTTATCTAAAGAAGTAGTACTCATTGGAACACCATTTTTATTTGACTGTAGAAATGATAAATAATGGGGGTTTTTTTCATAAGAAATTCCTATTGTAGCTTAAAAGATTGAAAGGGAGAGTATTTGCTGTGGACAGGGTATGCATGGCATGCTGCACATGGGTCAGAACCCTATTCAATACTACACCACTCAGGGATCCCAGCTTCTAAGGGGACATTAGATTATGCTCTTTTCTTCTGGTCTTAGCTCTAATGAATAGCCTTTTATATGATACTTTGAAGAGTCTAAGTGTCTTTCTTACTTGGATTACAATGGACCACCAATTTTTAGGGCAAAACAGACCTACACAGATATGGTTTGGTTTGGTGGTTTAATTTTTTTTTACAGTGTTACAAAATGTGGTGGCCTATAGGCTGTCCTTTGTCTTTTGCAAATATCATGAAAGCCCTGGATGAACAGAAGTTGAGAAGTTGTTCTGATTCAGAGTCCAGCTGAGCAATCTATGGTTTATTGGATTTGTAATGAAGTTCTATTGAAGTAGAGCTGTTATTTCGTCTGCTCTACAGACCGTCTGTTTCCACTAACATTTCCAACTCACTGTTTTTCCTCTTCATAAAGCCTTATCAAATCCAAAGCTGAATTTGTGTTTGTTTTAAGGTATAAATTAAATCTCTCATTGGTATTGTTTATATTCACTTCACAAAACACATAACAGGATAATTTTATCATAGAATCATAGAATAACCATGTTTGAAGAGACCCGCCAGATCATGAAGTCCAACCATTCCTATCAACACTAAACCATGCCCCTTGCCACCTCATCCACCCGTGCCTTAAACACCTCCAGGGAAGGTGAACCAACCACCTCCCTGGGTAGCCTCTGCCAGTGCCCAATGACCCATTCTGTGAAAAACTTCCTCCTGATGTCTAGGCTAAATCTCCCCTGGCAGAGCTTGAGGCCATTCCCTCTTGTCCTGTCCCCTGTCACTTGTGAAAAGAGGCCATTTCCTTCCTCTCCACAACCTCCTTTCAGGTAGTTATAGAGAGCAATGAGGTCTCCCCTCAGCCTCCTCTTCTCCAGGCTAAACAATCCTGACTCTCTCAGCAGTTCCTCATAAGGCCTGTTCTCCATCCCCTTCACCAGCTTTGTTGCTCTTCTCTGGACTCGCTTCAGAGCCTCAACATCCTTGTGTTGAGGGGCCCAGAAGTGAACACAGTATTCAAGGAGCGGCGTCACCAGTGCCGAGCACAGAGGTATTATCCCTCTTTTACAAACTGAGAAACAAACCATCATGCCTAGGTTTCATCTCACCAAATGTCTGGTGTCCAACTGATATAGCTCTTTGAAAGTTTTTCCCAACTTTTTGTTCCCTCTCTAGTCAGCGGAGAGAGAGAACTGAAAGAAAAGACATCTCTTCAGGAGAAATGACACAGCATAGGTGAACAAGCCTAAGGTAGAAAGACCAGGACTTATATTCACATGAAAGATGTATGTACCACAGGGTTGAGCAGTGTAGCATACAGACAGTATCACTGTACTGAGCAGTGTACAGAACCACATGAGAAGACACAGGATCTCCATATCATGATTAACACTTTGAGGTTCAAATGTGGATTCCACATCAACCAGCTTATTGAACAGGGAGCTTCTTCCGCTAGTGAATGATTAATGCCTATGGAAACACCTACCTCACTCCTCCTTGGATTCTTAATCATAATCAGCTGAAGGCCTTTGGAGTAAGTTGCCTAAATTTGCTGTTGTAAACCAGACTGTCTCCTCTAAGTGAGAAAACCAGTGTTTAAAGAGCTCTGAAGAAGTAAGGAAATCATCAATTCATATCTCTCTTCTCATTTAAAGAACTCAGTCCCACAGGTCCACCCTTCTGGATAGCACTTAATTATCATCTATCAGGTGCATAAGGATTCTTGTACTCAATCATTATTTGTAAAGTCATTCCATGATATGTAACTTTCCTTGTTTCATATAAGAAGGTAAGAGGGGAAGGAAGGAAAGAAGCAGAGAAATGGGTAGGTAGGATGTTCTGAATGAGAAAAGAACTGCATTTCAGAAACTGTTCCAAAAAAAAAGAAGCATGTACAGAATGGATAGATTAAATGTGGGGAGTCTGAAATCCTGTCTGCCTTTACTGATATTCTCCTCAATGAGAATTCAAGTTTCTTAGGCAGCACCAAGAATTGTTTACAGATGCTTTTGTGCTTAATTTGAATACCTGCTTGGTCTGACTGGAGGAGAAACCACTTCTCAGTTTGGATCGAAGTTGCCACTTAAAAGATTGAGTTAAATAGATTTACTCAACACAAGTTTTAGAAATTATGTGCCTAAGAGATGCTAGATAAAGTGTTTGACGTCAAATAAGGAATCCAAGCAAAATACAAAGTTGATCACATTAATTCTTAATGCTATTAATCTACCTAAGTTAGTTCAGAGTCTGTAGAGCAGTTAATGTTGAGTAGGAAGGGATATAACTACAGCCACTATTTGGGGGAATAATCTTAAAGTTTTTAGGTTATATAGGCTTTGGGGTATTTTTACACAAAACAGACACTTTTTGGACAGAGTCTTATTCCCAGAAGGATTTTAAAGATATTCTTTCCCCAACTGAGTGAAAGCAGTGCCTCAGCTGTTAGATCTGCAGAGAACGAGAGATGAATAACCATGTATCCTTCATATGTTGCTTTGCACTTCAATGATTTTAGTCTTGTCATTGCATTTAATGTTCTTTTCCCATACACATAAGTGATATTTAGACTTTTCAGACTAAATGTATTTCAGAGAGTGATTTTTAAAAATTTGTTTATCTGTGGAAATTCCAATAAATACAAAGTTGTATTATTTTTGTTCAAATGATTATGCAGTGAAGTCTCACTAGAGAAAAACCTTATTCTGTTTTAGTTCCTGCTCACCCACCCCCTCCCAGAGACTGTAATCATTAGGAAGACAGCACAACATACATGACAGCTGTGACTAACTTTTCCATTTATAATATGGTATTTGTTGGCATAATGGTCTGGCAAGTGTTCCTGAATTAGACACACATGCAGGAATCAATGGTGTTCAAACCATTCATGAACAGGAAAAGGCTAATCATTTTAACTCAAATATTCCTCCAGCTGCAGATGTAATTTTATTTTCTGTTTACTATTTAATTACTGTTGTAAGCAATTAAGGAGATTTGTCTGAAGGATACCATGTGGAAGACTGCTATAGTTGATGATAAGCATTGCATTAATAGCTGACTTTTCAAAGGTGTTGGGAACCTCACGTTTCACTAAAGTGAGTGGAAGACCCTGAATTTAGCTCATTTTCAACCTGTGTGAATATTTTTACAACTGTTAGATGGATCTACATTTAGCCTATGATAATTTTGCTTCTGGATGAATTATATTTTAGTGTTCTTCAGTCAAATCCATGATTGAATTTAAATTTGACTTCAGAAGTTTCTGGGGGAAAACCAGCAGTGAATTTGTTGATTACTGAAGTACCTTTATTTCTTTGCAAATGGGAGGACATGTATGGAAAATTATCCTATGATGGTTAAGCAAAACCATTAATTGCATCAATTGCATCCCTCCTCCTGGTTATGTCACTACTAATGTGTTTGTTTAGCAGATAATAGAGGAAGAGTAATATTCAATGATACCTACCAATAATCCCTGCTCCATAAAATGTCTGATATTTTTCCGGACTTTCATATGGTGACTTAGACAACAGAAGAAGAATTTTCAGACAGTAGGATAACTTGACCCATCAATTTATATTATCTTGTCACTTCAGACTTATTCTGGAAAGCACAGTTGGATACCAGTGTAAGCAATTTTCCAGAGCATTCTCAGATTGTATAAAGAAAAAGTTCTGAAGTACATAAAAAAAGGGAGCAAAATATTTTCCTTGAGAAGTCACTTCTAGCAAGGCGTCATAGCAGGAAGCTTTTTTTCCATGTTGGAGGCTTTCTCATAATTATATTTTAAGGGAATAGCTAGATTTTCCTGATGCCATTAAAAACCAACAGTTTTTCTATGAAACTCAAGGGATACGCAGGACACATTCTAGCTGAAAGGCAGAACTGCTGCTGAGGCTATTGATGCTCTGACATACAGTGCCATTGATGTCCCTGCTACATCTGCTGAAATACCCATTGATGTAAAGCTAAATTTGAGTAATCCAGTGTGTTCTGGCTTATTTTAAGTAATACTGTGTATACATGCAACAAATTATTCATACAAATACAGCACTCCGCATTTTTTTTCTAGTCCCTCTTGTCTTATTAAAAATTTTCCTTTATTTCTGGTAATCATAGGTAATCCAGATTTGCATGTTTGGCCAACACAGCATTTCTATCAGTCTTTCTGGACTTTGGCTTTTACAAGCTTTCTCTTTATTTGTGCCTGTCAGAAATTGCTTTTAACTGTTCCAGTGAGCCATTATTCCTATCAAGTTAATATCTGGAAGAGTATAATTAAAATTGTCGATAAAAGTAATCGACTTTTTTGCTGCTCTTTAAATATATTTACCTCTATTTTTGAAGGGGAGCATCTTTGAAAACTCAGCTTCTGAATTTTATTTGATATGAAGGAAAATTTGAGTTGGTTGTTTCCTGCTACAGTTATTTAACATGTAAAACCAAGGAACGTTAATATCTGGGTTTTATGTGAAATAAATTATCTCAAAGTAAGGTTGTTTTTCCAGTTGTACTTACCCAATTCTAAAGGTCTGCAAACAGATAAATATACAAATATACTGAGTAGACATTGACAGATATGTGAAATGTCTGTATGTCATACCAAATATTGCAGAGTTTAACTCAAAATTTTTGTTGAAGTTCTCAAGTGTATAGATTATGATTTGAAAATCAGAACATTTAGAATTTGAATGCCTTAATCACTGACAAAATTTAATGTCCTGCTATTGAAAAAGGAGGCAGTTTTGCAGTGGGGATAGATAATAAACGTCCTTGAGGGACAGATAGGAAAAAATATATATTGAACAGTACAGACCAAATTATGATCCAATCCAACTGTCTGTGAAGATAAAATTCCTGCAGATTATGTGAAGGTCAAACATAAAATAACAACTCTTGTGACAGAAAATAGTGTGGATGAAAAGTAAGCTCAGTTTGAATGCTTATTTAAGGAGAATAAAGAGAAAGAAAAAATAAATAAAAAGATAAATATTTTTTTCCATTCTCCAACCAAAACCAGTTCATTTCCTCATAAAGTTAAGCTGATTTTTTTCAGATTAATTGTTCTTAATCATATCCATTTTTAGAAAAGAAATAAAAATAAAATTTAAATATATTTAATATTTATGGGGAAAAAATAACCCAAAAACGAACCCCCCTCCCCTGGCATATAGTGGTTAGACAATCATAGTGTAGCTTGATATGGACATCTGGAAATATTCAGATGTCTTTAATATAAAGAAATTCAGAAATTAAAATAGGTAGAACCTTAGTTAATGTTAAGATCAATAGCTTGACCAGATCAGAGAATAAAGTATATAAGATAGCTTAATTCTAATGATTAGATGTCAAACGCCTAAGTCTAAAGACTTATCAGCCTCAAAAAAATTTCAGATCGTTCAAATCAGCTGTGGAATGAGAGGGAAGGTCATCCTATTAAAGAAAAGAAACTGGGATTCCTTTGCCTTACATATTCTCTGTGACTCTATTGACACACCAAGAGAACAGGAGCACTGATTATGAGAGTGTCATTTGACCCTGAATAGGCTTCTTTCTGAAATTAACTTCCTAAAGAAAGCCTGAACAGTCCTTAAACCATGATGACAGGAAAGAAAGGTTAGGCACCCGTCTCCTTGGTGAGTACCTTTTCCCCAGGCCCTTTTTGGGCACAGCTATAAGCGACTGCTCACAGCTTGCCTCTGAGAGAGTGTGTCCTGTTCCATTAAGGACATTTTTCAAAGCATAGTCTGGAGGAAGAACACTTGAGCTGCAACATAAAAGCTACAAATGGATGTCTCAGAAGTTTCTAACTGGCTCTTAGTCTTACTTAGTCCTACTAGTAGAAAGGACAGCATTTACGTTTGCAAGGTGGCTTTGTCATAAACAAAGACCATTAAGAGTTGGTTTTTTGTCTTCAGATTTGAGAATGGTGTATCAACATATCATTTTACTTTCTGTCTTAGATAATTAGAGCAGAAAATGGTTCTATTTTTCCTACAACTAACAGTGTCACAAAACAGGCAAAACCCCCATTGCTAGTAAACAAGGCATAGATTGCAGATTTCTATGTGAGCTACTTCAAAGCTTTCAAGTCTGGTATACACTGACAGATAGGTAGAATTGAAACTATAGAATTAAAAAGGGTTAAGAAGATATCATTATTGGATTCCTTATCTCTGTAAGCACAAAACCATCCTCAAAACAGAAATTTAAATTGCTCTCCAATCCATCTGTAGGAAATAGGTAGAAATAATGATGTAGAAAATTGTTCAGACCTGATAACTCTGAAGTAATGATAAATGGAAATTACTAGTCATAAATAATCAGAACAGAGAACAGACAAGAGAGATCACTGCAGCTGAAGTCACTCTTTAGTTGAGAAACAGCATAAAGTAAAAATCTAAAACTCATTCAGTCTTATTTATATTTAATACCTTATCCTATAGTTTTACATTAAGATGTACATCTTATACAACTTGAATTGTCTAAGATTTACGCATTCTGAAGTTATTTATGCTACCTCACCAAAATAATTTATCTCAGAATAAAAGAGTATTTTTAAGATGTATTTTCTATTTTGCCTCATTCACATGATCTGGTTTGTGGTTTTATTACCCCATAGAATGGTTGCATAGATACGTCCTGCATTGCAGTTCACATCTAGGCAGAAGCAGACACACAAACCAGTTTTGCCACTTGGACAAAATGTTTATCAAATTGCATCCCTAGATTCTGAAAGCTATGAAGAATCCCTTGCCTCATACTACCTACACATATTTCAGTTCTTCGTTACTGTACAGACACATCATTTCAGAATGACTGCTTTATAAAGCAGCTTTAACTTCAGAAATATTGTGTACAACTATAATTTACAGTTTTTCCCTTTTGTGGTCTTATTGGGTGCAGTAAGATTCTCCAGGCAAGTTAAGTGAGATAGCTGTTGAAATGCTATATTTTTGCACAAATTATCTCTGAAAAGGAGCACCACTATTAATATTTTTTCATAAACAAAAGATCTAACCTGCATCTAATTTACAGTATAGGCCAATCATCTTCCAGGATGACCACAAAAATACAGAATCATAAACCATGAAACATGTATCAAGTACTTGACTATTGTTTTTCCTCATCACAACATTTTCTTTTTTCTTCATTTTTTTTCTGACCTAAGAGCTGCTGCAAATTCTTGAAAAAATACAAAGCCAGTAAAGAAAATTACCAGTCTTTAAAAAAAAACAAAAATAGAGCCTTAAAATGGAAAATATTTGGCAACTTATTCCTCTAATGTCCTTCCCCAATATCAACTACAGTAATGTAAAGGCAAAGTATGGGCAAGTTAGAAAGCTTTTTCCTTTCCCTGATTTTATTTCTAATTATTTTACAAACCGTCTTAACATCAAATGTGCAAACACCACTACTCGTTANTCTTCCAGGATGACCACAAAAATACAGAATCATAAACCATGAAACATGTATCAAGTACTTGACTATTGTTTTTCCTCATCACAACATTTTCTTTTTTCTTCATTTTTTTTCTGACCTAAGAGCTGCTGCAAATTCTTGAAAAAATACAAAGCCAGTGAAGAAAATTACCAATCTTGAAAAAAACAAAAACAGAGCCTTAAAATGGAAATATTTGGCAACTTATTCCTTTAATGTCCTTCCCCAATATCAACTACAGTAAAGTAAAAGCAAAGTATGGACAAGTTAGAAAGCTTTTTCCTTTCCCTGATTTTATTTCTAATTATTTTACAAACCATCTTAACATCAAATGTGCAAACACTACTACTCGTTAGGCTCCCAATTACTTTTAAATCTGGAGACCAGCATATTTATGCTACTTAAATAGTCATACAGTTTTGACAAAAAATTTAAAATGTCAGTCAAACAAGAAGACTGAATATCTCTTAGTTAATTCCACTGTTGACATATGGCATGGGGGAAAAAAAGGGGGTACTTGTCATAAGCATGCACTTACTGGTGTTATTTGCTAAGTAACAGAGCCATAGAACATAATTTTCAAAATATTGTGAATTTTCTTTATTTGTCTTTTTTCCACTCAGATTAATTTATACTTAAAATTTGGATAATAATGTACTAAAGAGGAAGCCCTGACTTAATTGAAAAGAAAGAACCTTGGACTGTAACTTCATTGGTCTATTGAAAAATGTTATGATTAACCTTTTGTGTTTATCAGTTGTGTTTGGGAACACAATCAGGTACTGTGTCTCTGCAGTGAGTGCAATAATAAAAGACTTTTAAAAAGCTTATTATCTGAAACAGTCCATTACGGGTGCAACTTTCCAAAATGGTATCACTTTAAACCAAGAATGAATTTTTATCAAGAAGCTATACTATAAGGAACTGTTGGACTGAATCAGCTTGTCTTGACCACTGTTTTGTCCTGAACAGCAACCTGTAGTGAACCCCTAGGGAAAATACAGAAAAATAAGTCTGTATGTAGTGGTTCTTAACTCTAGCTCTTTGTCATCAGCACTTCAGGGATGAAGTCTGAAGTTAAATCCACATATGCTCCACTAAATTCTACAGAGCTGTTGTGAGTCCATATAGTTTTTTGTGTGTCTATTATAATCTTGGGCAATACTCCATATGTTTATTTGTTTTATAAATAACTCCTTTCAGATTTCTACTTCTTATATTAAAGACATAAGGATACCCGATTAAATGATCAACTTGCTGGTTTGAAATAGGTTATCCTTTTCAAGTCATCATCACCATAGAATTAATGATTTCATAGACTGCTGCCATAACCTTCTCCACTACGTATTTTGGGAGTCCTAATATATTTTATCTCCACTTAGATAGAAATCATTCTTTACCTGTGAATATACTGCATACCCTGCCTTCTCTGCTCTGTCCTGTTGAAATGGAGTGGAAAAAAATAATCCAAATATTCCTATACTGCTATTCCAGAGACTTTCTATATGGCTAATTGAGACATAGTACAAAGTGACAGATATAAATGATAGATGTAAAGGAAATATCACAGTAATACTGGAGACAACTTTGCTGTGATTTCCTGCATCTTTTTATGATTCCCCTCAAGTCTCCTGTAAATGTAATAGCATTTATAGTTCTTAGATACACTCTTGCTATTAGAGTTAGAAGTAAGTTAATCACACATACTTCCAATAAATTAAAACAAAATATTACAAGGTGTAAATTAAATTATCAAAAAGATCCACATATGAAAGCAGTTCTGGAGTCTGAGCTGAGAAAACAGACACTGAACAAATCTCACTGTGAAGAGCGGGCTAGAAAACTCATAAAGACAAAGAAAGAAATTTAAATTCAAGATGTATAATTCACAGCTTGCTGCTTGTGGCTCTTAACATCATTATTTTGCCTGAAGAACAGTTTCCCCTGATGTAGTAGAAGAATGAGTAAGCTTCCTGTGTATTTGAAAGATGAACAAGGGTTTTCAAATAAATCCAAAAGTAACAGCATGTAAATCATCTTCTGAATGTGACAGTTAATCTGAGTTGCTTACAGGTGGAAATATGAAATCTCTAATACATATATAGCTAGGTTGGTAATGGTCTGTATATGTCTTGCCTTAAAAAACAAAAAGAATTAAAAAAAGAAAAAAAGAAAACTTTGAACATACAGTGCAGCACTAGTATGCAGTGGGGATTAAACCCTTATTTATCAGGAATATATTTGACTTAACTTAATAAACATTTCCATTTCTAGGACACCTGATACTTCTCTTTATGACCATCTGAAAGCAACAGATCCTTTCCAGAAGGGCAAATGTCTGTACTTACTCTTTGGAGGGAGAAAACCCTTTTCTTTCCTTGAGGGAAAAAAGTCAACCCAATATGTAAGTCCTAAGGAATTCTGTGGCTTCAGAACAGTTGTCAGGACTGGAGACACAAAGAAGTAGGCAAAGCTCTGTGCTTATTGTCAGATATATACATACTTAGATGCATATAAGTCTCCAAGGTCCTTATACTTGTGAGAGCAACATGGTCTAACTATAACGCTGTTTTCATTTGTATTGTAAACTGAAGAGGGCAATAGGCTACCTAGGTCAGGGATACGTGAAGAGAAAGCTATTTTTCCTCTGTCTTCGATTTGATGCCAAGTGTGGCTAAAGCAGAACAGATACTTTACCTCATTAGGTATATTTAAAGAAATACTTTTCTTTATTAAAGGGTTTACAGCTAAGCGCATAATTAGCGTATGCTGTAATTAAGCTCCAGTGAATTAGAGATCAGTTGGCCTATAAGTAAGAATGCTAAGAGTATTAATTTATATATATAATTTATATCTTTTTACCTGTGTATTTATATCTTTTGTCTGCAGTTGAACCCATATTTTCATACGTAGATATTTACGTAGAGAGTCTGAGAAACTGAAGAACTTCTCTGTGGGTTATTTAATTTAGTTGGATTTTAATAAAATTATAGTTGTGAGTCTGAGGGGCTGGATTCACAGTTGACCAAAATGAACAAGTAGTAAGTGGACATCCTTTGACACCATATAACATACTGGGTGAGATGCCTAGAACATTTGTAATGTTAGCTAAGTTCTGTTTTATGATTCATGGGCTATGCACAACTGAAAAATTATTTTCTGGTATAACACTATTGACTGCAGTAGAGTGTCAAAAGGAAGATGTTTACTACGAGATTTGAAGTATTACAAGTCCTAGACAACATAAACAAAATAACATAAGATTTAATGTAAAAAAAAAAATTCATATTAAATACAAAAATAGTCCTTGAAGCATGATTCAGAGTATTCCAAGGAAAACTACCACCAGACTACAAAGTCAAACACACACAGTGCTTCCTCTAGTTCAGTGTATCTTGCACTATTATCTGCCTGGGGACATCTTCAAAACAGACATGCAGACTGTCTTCCCACACTTCAGGAGACTACTGTCTCGTGATTAGGACATGAGATGCAGATCAGTGTTTTCTGGAAAAGGATGAGACTAAATCTGGGAGTTCAACCTGCTCAGTGTGTGCATTAAGTGATATGCCAGTAAGCAACAGGCTGCGTGGGAAACAAGGGAAAAAATTTTCATCTCTTCTCCGTTTGTGGTCTAAAATTGACCTACTTTATATTTGCAGTGTGTGAAACGAGTGGTCCTGCCATGTTCTATGGCCTCTGGGAGTGTTTACTGGATTGAGCTTTTGGGTGATTCAGACTTTACTCCTCCTAGTTTCTCAATCTAAACTGAGCTCAGACATGATCTAAGTGCTGAGCTGCTTAAGCCTGCCAAGTATGGGACAGTTCTGGGCACGTGCAGTGACTTAATATGTACCTGGAGAGATTTAACATCAAATCTAGAAGAGCTTATAGAGATTAGGTGTCTCCAGCTCAGAAGGTGAGTCAGGACTCTGCAATCACAATTTCCCTCAGCAGCCCAAACCTATTTAATTTAATACCTAAATCTTGTACTGGAACTTGCCTTGAATACCCTCTGTATCTCAAAGAAAACAAACACAATCTATCACTGTAAAGGAAAAAGCTTTCTTATTTCCAGTATTTAACTACAGAAATGTCTTTCTTTAGAGACCAAACCTTGGAAACACATGAGATGCTCATCACTAGATCAAAACCTCATAAGTAAGGTTTCTGCACTTATAACCCTTCTGATAAGTAGCAGCAATACTTACCCATTGCATTTAAGAACAGAAGATATGCACAGAAATAAGAAAAACACACTAGGCACATGACATTGAGAATAAATTTGCCTGGTTACTTTGAACAGCATTACTGATGATTAACCCTAAGTTTACTCACTTCAATGCCATTTTTTGAAGCAATCATAGCATGCAATAATGTAGAAATATTTCAGGAAATGTCTAAAATTAGGTGAAGTGAGTGCTGATCATCATCATTAAATACATAATTTAGGTGGAGATATTTGAATCTTTAGAGTATCAAGAAACAGTCAGAAACAAGCTCTGTAGCAGTTTAACCTATTCAGTCCTTAAAAACTATTTATGAACATTCACTTTCTAAATAAATTCTAAGTAAGCTGGAACACCTTTGGATGTTAGTTCATATGATCCAGGAGACAGTGACATGATGACCTTTAGTATTGCATCTTTTCAGACACCAAAGAAAAAAAAAAAAAAAAAAAAGTGTGTTCCTAAATACCTTAACTGGTTTGGGTTTTTGGTTTTTTTTCACTCTGCAAACAATACAGTGTAGTTCTCAGTTGTGCTGAGTGGTTGTTAGTGCCACTGTCTTCACAGAATCACAGAATAACTAGGTTGGAAGAGACCCACCATATCATCGAGTCCAAACATTCCTATCAAACACCAAACCATGCCCATTAGCACCTTGTCCACCCTGCCTTAAACACCTCCAGGGAAGGTGAATCAACCACCTCCCTGGGTAGCCTGTTCCAATGCCCAATGACCCTTTCTGTGAAAAACTTGCTCCTAATGTCTAACCTAAATCTCCCCTGGCAGAGCTTGAGGCCATTTCCTCTTGTCCTGTCCTCTGTCACTTGTGAAAAGAGGCCGTTTCCTTCCTCTCCACAACCTCCTTTTAGGTAGTTATAGAGAGCAATGAGGTCTCCCCTCAGCCTCCTCTTCTCCAGGCTAAACAACCCCAGCTCTGTCAGCCATTCCTCATAAGGCCTGTTCTCCAGCCCCTTCACCAGCTTTGTTGCTCTTCTCTGGACTCGCTCCAGAGCCTTCTATCCAGAAAACTACATATCTAAGTGCTTTATTTTGAGTGCCATTCATGTTTGGAAATGGCAGGTCAAGCTGTCTTTTGTGACAAACATACAGGTGATAAATGAAAAAAAAAAAAGAAGCTGTTTGAACGAGTCATCAAGTTTTCATTTATTTTTGTTGATTATTGTAGTACAGGAAAAGGAGATCCATCAGGCAAACAAAGTAGACTCTCAGATGAAACCAATGTGCAGGCACCTTGAGTGTCTGGGATTTTGTCCCTAGAACAAAGCTCAAATAGATGTTGCATTGTTCCTGGATTCTGCAACAGTCCTGGAACAACAACATGTTATTAAATTAATTGTATTGTGTAGACACTACACTTTAGATATCATTCTTTCTTTAAGCTACACTGATCTCTGTCTATTAACACTCATGGTGCTTATAATTGATGGCATAATATTTTAAAACTTGCTAACTCTTCTTTTTCTCTTTTGTCACATAGTTACCTTGGAATCATTCAGATCATTCAGATTTTTCCATCCTTGTTCAAGGTGAAGTCCACTGGGAAGTGAAAATGCAGAGCTGAGAAATCAAAAGGAACTGAAAATACATTAAACAACGTTTTCTTTTTAAGGTGCATTTCTTTTTTGTCTTTCTATTTTTTTAAGATCTTTACCACAGAGTGGTGTTCTCAAGCTACAGGCTATTGAACTGATTAGTACAAAGAACCAACTGGTGCTGAATAATCACATACAACTTTTGTCTGATCTCTACAATGTGAAGCTTTTAAATCAGGCTGCTGAGACCATTGCCTATCATGCTGATCAATATTATGTCACTTCTTCCTTGTACTTCCTGGCCAGTCTGCACTCATCTAGTGCCTCTTGCCTTGAACTTACATTCATTAATAAACTTCTTTGAGGCAGTAACTGGTTTGTGTTTGGACAATATATACAGATGTCTGAAGCAATCTTTTAAGTTTTTTATGTGCAAATATCAATCAATAACAATGTAAGATTATTTAGTGTAATTTACTATTTCTTTTTTGCAAGAATAAAAATGTGTCTATCGTGCTTCTATCGTGGCAATTCAAGATGATTGCTCTGCATTTGAAAATAACTCCAATTCTGAATATTTAAATATAATAAAACATCCTCTTTAAACATTCAGCTCTGAGAGAGCTGGAATAAAAAATATTTGTTTTGTATATGAAAGTCTTAAATACCAATACGTTGAGAAATTGAAATACAGAAATTCTTTCTTTCCTGTGTGGTTCTGGTGAGTAAGTACAATTCAGAAAAACAAAGAATGTAATATTTACTAATTTCTGTTTCTAAACTGGTAAGGGCTATCTTTCCTTCTCATATGCCTCATGCTCTTCATTCTGACTCTTCCAGAAATCATGTAGTCACTTATTCAAGTACAATGTACATGTTAGAGAAATGCCTTTCCTTTTTTTCTGGAAAGAGTAAATATATAGTTAGATTATAAAAGCACTGCAGATGCATATAATTGCTAATTGTGGAAAATCAGTGTAGGACATATAAGAGGTACTGTCTTTGTAAAATGAGTTTTACCTGCTATATAAAGTAAAATTATTACTTTAAGTGTACTATAAAAGGCTGAGAAGAATCCCTTCTCTTCCTGTCATCTGCCACTGAGGGTTTTCTCATCTGACATGTTATAAACACTCCACTAGATATGTCTGGAATCTAGTATCCCAAAGGTTAATTATACCTGAAAAATAATAAACTATTTCTATACAGTCTGCAGAAATTCTAATTCACTTCTATGGACATGACTATGCAGCTACATTGAATGGAATTACACCCATGTTTTCACACCATCTACCCGTCTCATGCTTTCTCTCATTTTCTTGTAATGTCTTCTACAAGAATGGCACTCAGGCACCAGAATGTGGGTGACCTTTCTATGTTCATATATGTTCATATGCTTATACATTTGCTATTTATTATACATAGAATCTAGTAGTTCCAATCTTCGCAGCTAAATGATCTGTTTAAATGGAAGGAGGCTTGGCTAGAGTTTCTACATCCTGGCAGTCACAACAGCTGGAAGTTGTAATTGGCAGTCAGAAAAACTAGAATAAGTTGTTCAGTGGGTGGGAAACAGTAAGACAAAAGAGATGGGAAACTGATGAACACAAAACACTTAAAGCTTTATTTAGACTTTTTAATCCTCTTAGAAATTCAATCTTCTAGCTTTTCTTACTATTTTTTTAATACCACTTATTTACATATTGTTTTAGGCACAGGTTTTCATTTCTGTATTATAGTTCTTACACTATAGTATTAATTACTTATTTGTAAGTCAAAGCCATTTTGAGTCAGTTGCTTTATAACTCCACAATGTAAGAAGGGGGCTTTTGATTTTTGTACTATCATAGTAGATGAATGATTGTAGTAAAGTGGATACTGTATACTAAGTTAGAAAAAAAGGAAACTCAAACTAAATACAGCATTCTTCTCCTGTAGCTTCATCTACTTAAAAGGCAGATACTTCTAGACTCTCTCTACATCTCTGGAAGGTGATTAACTCCACTGTAAGCCTAACATTTATAACTTGTGCATATCATGGAGTCTGTTTGTTCCTCTTGATTGAGAAAATCTGGGTGACTGGGTAGTCTGCTTGCCTAAGTATAGGTGGTTAAAATAATGAGCGATGAATTTCACTTTCTTGTTGTGAACCCAGCGAGGATATTTGTATTACTAGCTCTCATTTTTAAAAAGGTACCGTAAAAGATTGATTTTTTTTTGCTATCTTAAACCACAGGTTTTGCTGCCTTAAACCACTGTTGAGACTAGCAGAGACACTGTCCTTCAACATCTTATCTCACCCTCAAAATCATTTCAACTGTGTTTGCTGCGCAGAGAGATCATGCTGCAGTCTTGCCTGTAAGGGCAGCAGGGGGACAACAATACCTCGGACCCCAGAGCCTCCCTAAGACCCCCACAAACAGTTCCAGAACTTTTCTAGGAAAAGCACTGCACAGGCCCACCAAAAACTATAAATAATACCCTGCAAGAGGGGGCATTTGCAGTGGGCCTTCCATTCACAGATCTAGCAAGCCAATGCCAATCTGATCCCTATAGAATGCCTGTACATATAAATTCCTATTTGGACCAACCATTTGGCATTGTTTTGCCTCATTTAGCCTGCTGGGTGCTAGAGCCATAAATTTCATGGGAAGACCCAGAATCTTACCCCATAAACACCTGGACTGTCCCAGCAGAGTCATGACAGATACATAAAGTTAACTAAATTATTGCTTTACTCAGTTTGGTTTAGAATATGTAATTTGTTTTAACTTTTGTTCCATCAGTTCCTAGTTGTGTCAACTTACAAGATATGCAAAACACAGCTCACCTTTATGTTTTTATCTCTGTAACTTCATCTACATCAGAAAGAGTAGTTACAAAATATTGATTTGCTCTTCATCTTTTTTTTCTAAGAAATAGTGTCAGTGGAATATAGTACTTCTATAACTTTGTTTCATTCTTGCATATTCTTGGTGTGAGCTGATAGCACGTAGCTCTCTCGCCACTTTTCTGATACTCTCCACATTTTCACCATTCTTATTTTAGTTTATTAAATAATTCAGTTCTTTACCTTTTAAGAATTTTCAGTTTGGTGAAAATGAGCATAAAACTAGTGAAAAAATGACATCAGATTTTAAACTAAATTGTGTGATTAAACTAAAAATGTTTTGACACAACCAAAGTTAAAGAAGATGAAAAACTGAGGATTTTTAAAAGTTTGGTTTGGTCTTTAGCACTTTAGCTAGGGAAGAAAGGAAGTCATTGTATACTGTTGCCTAGAAATTGCACTTCTTGTTTGGGAGTAGCAGGAAGAATTCTTTTGCATTTCCTCTAGAGAGTGAATAAGGAACTCACAGGCTTGCTAAGGTTTTTTTCTCTTGTTTATTACTCACTCATTATTTTATATGGCACTGTTTTATACGGCAACCCTTAAACTTCATATCATTGTAAACCCATCAGTTTAGTTCTATGAACTTAACAAAATTGCATTTTAAAAGTAAAATGAGATATTAAACAGCACCCACCCTCCTTGTTTATACTGCAGTAGTCAGCGCTTCTTATTGTCCTGTGTAAAATGCTAAGAAAACAATCATTTCCAGGCTCGATATAAGCAATGTAAATATCAGCAGGTGTATTTAGATCTATTAACCTGGCTATAAAAGTTTATTTGCACAAAATGTTCAGGAAGAAACTCATTACTTGGCAATGTTACTGGATCAAAATCTTTAAACAAACCCTGAAATCCCTAGCTAAAACCATAACCATGTTGAGGTGGAAACAGGTATGTATGCACAAGAGCACTTAAAAGCCTGGTAAAACAGCCTTAGGAGGAACAGGCATCTTTGCTCATCATTTACGACAAAAGTAACAAACCTACACTGTGTAAAGTGTGTTTCTTCTGATGAAAACTACATTACTGAGTTTCTTGGAGACACAAAAATATAAACATCTCTAGACACAAGTTCAGTTCACAGCAAGGCACTTCATAACCAGAAATGACTGGTAATTGAAGGAGTGATGCCAGATTCATCAGATAGCTATCATTACTGCTCTAAATTATTGATTGTCAAACTTATAATTCTATTGTAATCAATTACAACTTGTTGGAAGATATTTTTTTCCTGCCTGTATTTATACAGATGGAACTGGCTATAATTGAGTAACTTTATCTTGTGTAATTCCAGTGTTGCTGTATAAGAAGTTCAGAGACAACTAATAGAGAAGACTGATAGGGAGCAACTGAGTTTTTTTTAGAGAACATTGAGCTTTGAGGCAATTTATTTCTTCTTGGTTTTTTCAGAGATTTTTTTTGACCTTGGTCATGATCAGTTCAGTTATTAGTGGGCTAAAGTGAAAGAAAGAAAAAGAAAGGAAAAGGAAGCCATGAAACAAGTACTGATTAAATAGATACAAGATCAAGAACTTCTAGAGAAAAAGGTGAAGATACCAGTATGATGAATAATGAAGAAATATATGTTACATTAATTATACAAGCATGCATGTCGGCCATAACCAGTAGGCAAATGAGTCAACAAGGGGAATACAGAAGACACTGGACATGAATTTTCCTCCCAGGTAGTAGAAATAAATGAACACTTGTTATAATGATGTCATAATTTTCCGGTTGGAATATTTTGATACTGAATTTTTTGAAGGTTAAATAAAGTTAAGAGAAGCTGATATTTAACACATATTATTCAATTGTGAACTTCTTAATTTATGTTTTAATAGGAAAGATACCTGAATATTCTATTCCTGATTCAATCCTAACTCAAATACAAAAATTTTTAAGTAGTAAGTGTGACTGAGTGATGAACTATTTTTTATCTCATGTTTAAATATTTTAAAATAGGAAAAGGAATTATAAGAGTCCTAATAGTATGTAACTGAGTTTTAGGGATACAGTGGGAGTTGTAGAACAGAATAAAAATGGATTAAGGAAAAGACATTTAAAATCAATTTATACTCAAACTGTAATCCACTTAGAATGAACACTGAGACTATAATTGAGAGAAAACCTCAGTGTTACTAAGCATGAAAAAACGGAAACCAGAAAATAAGAAGAAAGAGAAATGAATGAATGGTGTTGAGAAACATGAGGTTCATATCTTGCTTTTGGAAAATAAACAGGCAGCTGAACAGAATACGGAGAGCTTCAAATTGAAATAGGGCACACCACATTCCCTCCACAAAAACCACTCCCAAAACCAACAAACATCTACAAACTTGCAAACCAGAAAACACATCTCTGAACATTAGATTTCATTCACCGTGTTTAGTATTTTTCTAATAGATAGATAGATAGATAGATAGATAGATAGATAGATAGATAGATATAGACAGATGTTTAGTCAAAGCAAGTCAATGCCCACTTCCAGCTGCAAAAGCTACATTTTTGTTAAAAGCCATGTTGTCATCTATAATTAAATCCATTATCAGGCAGCTGCAAATAATGATGAAAAAACTGGAAAACTTCATAAACTGATCTTTATAGGCATGTCAAAGTTCCTAGTTACTTCATAGCTTCAATTGTTTTAACAAGGCTTCACCACGGATTTTACACAAGCAATATTTTACCCTTGCAATAGTTGATGCACTAGAGTATTGCTCAGTTTCTCTGAGTAATGCATTTCGAATTCCAGTCTGAGATGTTGAAAATGGAATCTTCCTCCCTCCTCAACTAACAAACAAAAAGCTATCTTGGGTTATGACCTGAAAACCAATGCTTTAAAATTATTAGAACCATTAGACAAGATTCTTACATAGTGAGAGGTAACATTTACTTCAACAACAGATAAATTCAAAAGGAATAGAAAATACAACTATTTTTAGCATCACTGAGCATAAGAGGAACTTGCGAAAGAGCAGATCCTTGTCCTTCCTTAGGAGTCAAGTAGAACATCTCAAGGTCAAAGTTGCTAAAAAATACATGACTAAGATATTGTTACATCTTGGCCTTCAGCACATCCAATTCTGCACAATATCAGGATATAACTTTCACGTACAACTACCTTTAAGAGTTTTTTTCAAACAGTTGATTGTGGTTAGAAGGCATTTTATATAATTAAGGCATCCACGCTTCTGATTTCAAGATGAATTTGGAAAATAAATCCTCTGTGAAATGATAGAAGCCAAAAAGATATTTTGGAATCTTGTCAAACTTTTGCTTGGATTAAATTTTACGAGAAGCTGACAATTACCTGAAATGAGTTTCATCTCTCTTTAGGCTGCAAAGATATTTTTGTGCAGTCTAATGTGCTTCCTTCACTGCTATGCTTTCTCTTCACTGAAAAATAAACCAGTCATTTTTAATGCCTTATGCAGAACTATTGCATCAGAAAACTAAAAGAAAAATGGCACATAGTAGAATGTTTTTATTAGAAGTGGAGGCAAGGTGGAATGAGAGATCCTGATAGAAGATGAGGGTTCTCCTATGGTTTTTCAAAATTAGAGCTTTTGTATGAGACCTTTCAGCTGAGTCTGGTTCATATCTACTTCCCCTCAGCATTCAGAAAAGAGAAACAAAAAAATATACAGTTTGAAGGTAGAAAAGATACAGATAGAAGAAAAGTAGGGGAATAATAAATTTATTTCCTCTATATATTGTAAATAAATTCTGAATTTCTCTCTTTAAAATTCCTGTGATATTCTTGTCTACATACAGAATAACACATCCAGTGAATCACATGTAGCAGATGCACTTATCCTTGTAAGATTTACTGATATTCTAAAAAAGAACTGTGGAAGGCTTAATTTGTACTTCAGTAGTTATCCTAGTCAATTACACTTGAGTATATTTGCAGTTATTATCAGCGTTTTTACCAAATCAAGTCTATTATTGAGCTAGTAGGAATTCAGGTGCAATATCTGGGTTTTCCTGCTTAAAAAGGGATGTTTTTTTCTAAGTGGTAGCTTAGAAGAATACATTTTTCAAAGCATCTTAGTGCTACCAAAGCAGTCAGTTTTACCTCTTAACATAGCTAAGTGTATGACTATGAAAAGAAATTACAGAATTTGACAGATGCTTTACCATAAAACTACCCTCCCTCAATAAAGACAATACAGCCTTTAGGTACAATATTTGCATATATATTTTCAGGTCTCAATAATGTACATTTCTTGTTTTGTAGACCAGAAGGAGGAATAAACAATCTGCATTTCCAAGTTTGGTACATTCTGACTATGGAAATGAAGTTTGCAGTGTACCTCTTCAAAATAAGATCTTTTTGTCTTTCATTGTATCATTAAACCAATGCACAAAGGCTTGATCATAACTAAAGGGTTTTACATCTGTTATTTTCTTGAGGTCATGTGAAACCTTCATGTTAAAATATTATGCCTGTAATACATATGAAATTAGACTCTGAACTGAGCCAAGTATGTTGCCAATGTCTCACATTAAGCTGTCAAGAGCAGCATGGGTAGTATCTGAAAAGCAACTACTGTTCTAATTGTTAAACTCAAGTACTTAAACAACAGCAATGAACAAAAAAGAAAATTATGTTGGAGAAATTACTGAAACCTTATAGAGATTTCCACAAAAACCTCTTCTTAGATAGGTATGCAGAATCAAAATTCCAGTGGCCAGGGCAATGAAATAACTCATATCATTTTTGTTTACAATAAGAACAAACCAGCCTAAAACAATTTAATCTTCTCTGTAGCAGAAAATAAACAATCTTTTAATGAAAAGTGGAAGAAGCATATATAACATATACATACATAAGCTTTTGGCTTTCTCTTGCACGATACTTTCATGAACAAATTCAAGAGACACACTATGGATAATAGAACATTGTGCTGGTTGGTAAACGGGTTTGAAAAAGAGTATTTGATAGACAGCAAAATGATAGATAGTTATTTACAGGTCATTATGAAACTGGAGTCAGTTAACTGATGATTACTACACAGGTTTTTCTTGTAGCAATATTAACAAATTGTGACAAACAGTTTTTCAACAACAGCAGTACAGTAGTTTTTGCAAGTAGATCAGAGAAAAAAAACCTTGAACAGTTCAGAAACACTGTCCAACCTCAAAAATATGAAGTAAGAATGAGAGTGATGAGTTATCAAAAAAATTATCTGGTAGTGGGAAGTCCAAAAAAGGTCTCATCCTGGGAAAAGAGAAGACAAAGTCTAGAAAGGACTTCAAATGGGTAATGCTAAAATGATCTCTACTGCATCCAAAGGTGCGCTTTGATTACCATTCTGTATCCAATACTAGTCAATAAGATGGACTGATCCCTCTGTAGTATATCCTCTGATATTTTCATATTAATACACTGTACAGTGCATGAAAGATAGGAAAGACAGCTACAAAAGCAAAAAAAAGGGCAATGTTCTCAGCATCAGCTCTAAATTCAACCTTAAAATAGGTTCAGGCACAAGCCTCAAGTTTGGCATTTGGGGTAGATTGTAAAAAGAAAATTTTAATTGAGTTCAGAGAAGTTTCAAATCACTATCAGGAGACCTTTCTATAACAGTAGGTTAGAGAAATGTTTCTCAGAGGTGGTAGTTGATCCTGTAATGAATCAGGAAATGCATCAATTAAGTTCTTGAGATCTTTTTCAGGCATACTTACTATGATTTTATACCTTCTCTGTCGTCTTCCAACCATCTTTCAGGTGTGTTTTATTTCTTTGACAGAAAATACATAATCTACAGTATTTGGCAGAGGAAGATAAAATGAAGAGGTCACAGCCCTTCTCAGGTGGTGTATGATCCAGCAGCACAAAACCAGAAACAGACTGAAAATAAAAGGTCTGTTCAGAAATCTAGATGAACTCTAATATCTGTCCCAGAGATGTGACTTGAATTTGGAAAAAATGAATGAAACCCTAAGGGGAATTACATGAGAATTCAGACTTCATATGGAAACACATCACAGTAGTAAGTTTTGAAGAGAAATATTGTTTTCATATAATAAATGGGTATTTTATTCTATTATTCAGCACAGCTCTGTGTACTTCACTAGCTTCTTTCACATATTATGTTACTAAAACCTCTCATTTTTTTACTATGCTACCATTCCATACTCTCAGATGTAGAACCAGACTTTGTACATTTCTTCTGAATCGTGCAACTTCTTGCTAATAACTGAATTATTAGCTATTAAATTAGAAATAATTTGTGTGCATTATCTATGGTACCACTAAAAATATACAAGCTGAATATAAGCTGAAAATATTAAAGCTTTGTATGGGGTTTTTCTAGAGCAATCGGCACTCAGCCAGAAAGCACTCTTACAAACTTCTCAGTCTTCTTGTATTAAATAAAATTTAGAAAGAAAAAGTAAATAAATATTTTATTTAGAAGAGATTAGTTCTCCTTAACAATTCCGTAGAAAATTTTTGTAGCATAGTAGATTTCTTTGTCTCTAATTACTTCTACAAAAGTTTTTTCTCACTCCCATAATTATGGAAAATCTTATGCCAGAAACAGTGAACCAAACCCCACCTTGACTTTTGTACATTGATGCTAATCAAGGCTAATCAGGGTTGTCCCTGTAACACATAGCAACATAACAGTTTTTCTAAATAGACGTACACTCTTAATTCATCCTTTTAAGAGGCACTGACATGTTGAGGTTCAATGAGTTCTGCTTTTCTGAGGGTGATTTCTACAAATTGAAATTTTATAATTGACTGGATAAAGCCCATGTTTACTTCAGTTGTTCTTGCCCAGTTTTGGTTTGCTTTCGCTATAAGTGTTTCATTTGATCTTATAATTCATGAAGAAAAATCACTAGTGAAAACTGCTTCTGGGCATATATTTTTCTTTTCCATATCTATCATCTAATTTGTGTATCCACGAGTCCTTAGCTAGGAGACAAGTAACACAAGATTAGCCCTTTCTCAGGCATCTTACGAAAGCATCTTGTTGCAGATGATGAATGTTTCTTCAAACAAGTAGTATCTGTTACAAGAGTCTCAATACTGATCTTATGGTGACATGTATCAGTGGAGGATTATACTTGCTCCTCTGAAACATGGCTTCAAACTTATTTGTATTATTTTTCTTCCTATGGAACCAGTTCATGTTGCAAAGTATCCAGAAATTCATGGTAAGTAGCAGTACAGATCTTCCATGTCTACTATAAGAATTACTTACTCTAATTTACTATCATATATAATTATCCTATGAGTTAGGTACGGATACCGAGCAATAGACTTGTGTACTTTTGAAAATCTATGTACTCAGTTATAAAGAGCAGTTTCCCTCCACAAAATGCTTTGAAGAATTTACAACTATGCTTCTTTTTTTTTTAGTAGCAAGTCCATACATTTTCTTTGATTGCTTATATTAGTTTTGAACATCATTTAATTTTATTGTATAAATACTCTTTCTCTGTGATGACTGCAAAATTAGTGTGAAACACCCTCTGTTGCTTTCAGAGAAATCTGGAAAGCCTCACACTATGCTCTGTACTGAAAGCTCAGACGTCACTTTCCATGGAACTTATGACATGGTGGTGGAAAATTTTAGCTGTATTTTGGCTGTTAAATCAAGGGAAAAGTTTATCATTGCCAAAACCAATTCCCTCTGCAATTCTTTACCTTGGTTATCTGCAGCATTCTGCATGTTATCTGTTTTCTCTCCTCATTGTTCTGATTGGCAAGGGAAGTACAGGTCACTCTGCAGTGGCACCTGAACACAGCTGCACAGGCTGCTCCTTGTAATGATGAGCTTGTTACACAATAGTGAGAAAATGAAATGCACGTTTCCTGGCAAGCTGAAAGGTATCACTTACAACAGAAGGGTAACTAAAGCAAAGAGGAAAAAGAATCCTTCACATTCAGATATATTTGTAGAAGGAACTATTGCATAAGTTCTGCCTGTGGCAAAATATGTCGAGGTTCTGATTAATAAGGGAACTAAGACAATGAGAGGAAAAAATATTTTGGTGGATACAAAAAAACTTTACAAGCCCTATCAATAATGCCTTGAAAGAGACTATCTTTCTGCCCACACCAAAGATATTTGTCTTTTGAAAACTACTTGGGTAAAAGTGAATTAGGCTGCTCATCCATTTAATAATATGTTTTTCCTCATACCACTTGGTATAGATTACAAAAGTGGACTGAAAACAGTCATAGTGATCTAAGGTGTATTTTTTATAATTTTCTGGCTAAGTATTATGAATTTGTTTCTTAAGCAGTTGGTTTCTATGGAGTAGGAGAGGCATAAAAATATTTCAGGAAATTAGAATTGATGAAACTTAATTTTCTAAGCCACATATGCAAGTAATTACTGGTTGAATTGTGTGTTAAAATAATTAAGGTAAAATATTTAGTGACTGCTTTTGTATTATTTTGTGGGTTCACTTATACTTTGTAGACAAACTGAGTGACATACTTCAGTCTTGAGTATTCATGATAATTCTGCTAAATTGAGCTGTCAATTTTATGAAGAAATGCATCACAAAAATCCTCCCCCCCCCAAAAAAAAAAAAATCTGGGATCTAACTGAAAGATCCCATTTCAGAAACAAGTGAAGAACTATATTAAGGGGTTTTTTGCAGCAATTTTTGTAATTTAATAAAATCAGATAGGTTGAAGTAGAAGTATGGGAGTTCCTGTGCAGTTATGGTGATTTTCATCTGACATTCTCCAAATACGAGTTCATTTTGACTTTCCCATTAGGTAAAAAAACCACATTTGTCTGAGGCTCATTATGATTTCTCAAAATTGTCACTTTTAAAGATATATGAACTAAAATAGTAAAAGTAGATGTTGATCTTTCACAAATCTTCGTTTGCATTTCAATCTGGTCTCTCTAAGAAACATCCTTGAGATTTTCATTTCTCCAGACATTTCTTGTTGTACATTTTTCAATTCAGTTTTGCAATGTAAGTAGGACCTAGAAGCTAAGGTTACTAAGAAGGAGCTCATTCCCTTCTAAGTTCAAAATGGATCATTATAGGAGACTCTTCAGACTTTCAAGATATACAGGTTTCAGAGGCAATATAAAAAAAATCATATCAAGATACGATTCTTCCATGTTTAACTACTCCAATAACTTAAGTGGACAATTGTCTTGAAGATCCCAGTCCATTGTGCAATGAGTGGTTTCCCAGTTATCAGAAACAAACCTGATATGCTTATCTTGGTTTTTTACATCTGCTTATGGGTCCTGAAGACAAAGCAGACAAGCAAGTGATGCAAGTAGATTATTTTTTTACTCCATCATTCTCTCAGAGTGAAAATTCTTTCATGAAACAATATTTCAGTATGATTTCAGATGTTATATGAAGATCATTTAATCTAGCTTTCCTCTTTCTTCTTTATATTATTTCTCCAGAAAATTATTGTTGGGTAAAAAGTCAAACTCTGTAATTTTATTTTTGCATTTATTTGCCTCACATCTCTTATCTCTTCCTTTCTGTCTTAATTGAGGCTTGAGAAAAACAAAATTAAGCTTAAAAATAATATGCATGTCATTTATGAGCAATAAGTTTATTTTTATTTTTTAACAGAAATGCTTTTTGCTTCTCACACTCACTTTGTCTCACATATATCTTTATGTTTGGGAGGAAATAACATACTGTTCTAGAAAATTCCTGGTTAGTATGATCATTTTGGCTTTTAAAGTATTCCTTTACACACTTCTTCATGGATTGTTAAAAGTTTTTTAGTTGCATTGGACCAGCCTATCAGGGAAATGCTTCATGTGAAAGATATGACTGGAAATTCCATTCTACTTGAAGTCTCCTAAAATTAGGTTTCTATAATGTGAGGGTGGGGCTAACTCCTGTTAAGGTTTATAGAGCACTATGGCTTGATGCAGTTGCCTGTACACAGGCATTCAATACCATCCGAAGTGTGCTAGAGTTTGCAGTTTCAACTGCCAACTGAAGGACCTCTCACGGAGGTCCTGTTACTGCTGGTGCTGATCTCATCAAGACAACTCACATCCTAGGGTGTCTGAGATGGCACTATAGAAACATCTTTTCAGGTTACACAATCAATATCATAAACAATATCAGCCAGTATAATCTTGAAACTGTTCAGCTAACTAATCCCTGCATAAACGTGTGAAGGTGAATTAAATTGCTCTGTAAGTTTTTTTCAGTAGATCTCCTTTAATAGAAGCTTAGACATATCAATACACATGTAAACATCTATGATACATTTATATGTCTTCATTTCAAATTGATTGCTATCTAGATTATTTGTGAAACATCAAATTTTAGAGACTCTGCTGTGTCTCTTGTTTTCCTTTTAAAAGTTGAAATTAAGTCCTTGAGATCTCAATATAGGGAGCAGAAATACAAAACCCATTTGCACCTCAGGATATAATTTGAGTAGCTGCAAAACATCACAGCAGAAAGGTACATCTCACATAACTTCACTTTAACTAGATCTCCTTAGAAGTTGAGGTACAGTAGGAATGTGTCCCTACAAATAGCTAAAGAGCTTTCTTTTGCCCATAAAAGAGACTGTAGCTTGCAGTTCCTCAACTGTTTAATCTTGTAATATGAAGACAAGAATCAGGTATTTCATGGGACTTCACAAAATTAAGAACAGAGTACTGGAGGGATCCATTCCTGAAAAGATTCTGGTCTGATCAGTTGAAGATGCTAAGCTGAAATGATTTAACAGGTTTTCTAGAATAGTATACAATTGCAAAAGTTTTTTTTCCAATGAATGTATTGAAATTAAACTCAAAACATTTAAAAAATTAGATTTTTTCCTACCAGTTGTGGCTAGCTGAAGTACAATAATGAATAAAATGAATAGAAATTAATATTAATTTTCTCTTACTCATAAAAGAAAATGATTAGCTTAATCCTTAAATTTGGAGAACACTTAAAAGTGTACAAAGGCTCATTGATGAGCACTGAGGCTTGATTAGGTAAGCATTCAAATCAGCAAAGCATCCAGGCAGACTGTCTGAAACCATAGAGCGCATGTAACAGTGTTCTGTTTTAGACACTTACAAAGTGATGTGCAATAAACTGAGGGGAAAATTGAACTTCACCGCCTTGCAGATATTATTTCTACAAGGGTCAAATTGGAGATAAAATAGATTTAAGAGGCATCCTGAACAGACAGTAGTTGATTATTGAGCTAATTGGAAGTGATGAAGCTACTTTATGTGGTAGAAAAACTAATCAAGATTTAGTAACCTCAGGTAACAAACCCATTTTAGAGAGCTCTGGAACAGGAAGATAATCTGATTTGACCATTTCTTGGACAGGAAGGCTATCACTCACAACAAATGTGCTGCTCACAGTTCTAATTTGTGTTGCACATTACATTTGTTGCAGGTTTGTAGAAGTTCAGTGATGTGTCAAACTCCAACCTTCATCTGGACAATGTAATTGTCAAATAAACAAACTTAGAATGAAAAATTTTGCTCTGAACTCCATCATTAGAGAACAGCGATACGAGTCTATTCATTTTTATCAAACTTCTTCTGTCCTCTCATGTTGTGTAATATTCTAATTGCTTCCACATACAGGATTAGTGAAAAGCTGATTACAAAAACTGTTCCAGAGATACTCCGACAAGGCAGCCACTCTCCAGGTCTTTTTCAAAAAGTGTCTCTGGCATAACTGACTTTAACCTATGAGTTCCTCTTCTTTCTGTCTGAAGAGAAGTGGCTATTTCATTATCATAACACTTTCTGTTGACCTTGATTTCTAAATATTACATGAAATTAAAAATGTAGCCATGCAACTCTGTCTACTGTCCAGTTCTCATACTACTATAGTTTTTAATGCACATTATCTGTTTAGTTTTATTAGATTACTTACTTCTAAAAGTACCTCTGGACTTCAAATAACTTATTGCCGCTGCTTTTGCTATAAGCTTATAACTTCATGTTAGCCTCCAGATCTCCTTCTAAAACCACAGGTATTTGAATAATTCTATAGGTACTACATCAGAAGACATAGACAAACACCAGTCAATGGGTTGAAGGATCACCAATATGGCACTACTTACATACATGAAAATTTCCTCACTGACACCATAACACAGTTCTAGATAACACCTATTTTTTATCATCAGTATTTCAATACCTAAAATAATTATTTCAAATTTGATTCAAGGACAAGTATGAGATGAAATTAGGAAAGGGGAAAATTATGAGTGCTTTCACATTTCCTGATGATTTAATCTGGTTATGATCTTCCAAGCTAATTTAGTGCTTTCCATACTATTAAATCTATCTTGGATGTATGATTACCTGAACTACTAGTTATCAACAACACTTAGAAAGTAACTTTGTTACTTCCACAGTGCATTGACTGTTTTTCAGACAGAAAAGGCAGTCTTTTTAGTGAGGGTCTATAGAGAAACAACCTGCACATATTTTACACTGCCACGGGTAGAGTTAAATAGGGCTGTAGATTTTTATGGTGATATGGCTAGACTTTCTAAATTTAGTTTAAATCCAACTGGCATTATTATTATTATTATTATTTTTAATGTAACTTCAGTCATCCACATAACACCATGCTACATTACTGAGACTGAGACGCGTTAATACAGGGTGAGATCAGTCTCAATGTATACAATGAGTATTCCCTAATTTTACCTACTTTTCCATGAATTGCTAGCTGATTCATAAATAAAATTTTAAATTCTTTTCTACCTTATCAGATTGACTTGCAAACTGTGAGCATGACTGCTAGGCTCTTACATAAACATTCTTGGCAGCTCCCAACAAAATACTTTTGTATGAATATTTATGTTCTTGGAGATGATATGCAAAAGCCACAAATTACAAGGTAATTTTTTTTTTTTTGTGTGGCCCTCCGTGGTTGGGGTTTTTTCTGATTTTTTTCCTACTGCTATTTATAGTTTCTTTACACAACTGCAAAATCTCCTCACAGAGTCAAGTTATATTATAAAAAAATAGGGAGTTTTACAGCCACAGTGCACACTTGCACACATACGCACATACACACACAGAGTGACACATGCAGAACTTATTTGCCATTTATTGAACTGAAAAGCTATCAGTACCTAGTAACTTTGAAAGCAAGATTTGGAATATGACAAATTCAAGAGAGAGCACTAAAACCCACATGCAATATGATACATAGAGAGCAGAGTGAAACAAACAGATTAGCTTATCAAGAGACAGCAAGAGCTGCCAAAACACAAGTGAAAACAAGACTTGAGGAATCAGTCAGGGATGAAAGGTATGGGGAGGGTCATAAGTATTTGATTAGAATTTTTAATAAGGGATTTCTTCTGTGTTGTGAAACATACTGTAATTTGTCTATATTTAAAATAACCTGATATTTTTCTCTTGAGTAGAATTGTTGAAAAATACAGCCACAAACCTAGGTCTGACAAATTTTAAGAGTGGCTTTTTGTTACAAGGCTGTACATGTTGTATTTGGGTCTTATCTTCATTTTACACTTATATAAACTAAAAAATATTCTTTCAAGTTCTGAGGCAATACTGGCTGGCCTCTATTATTCTGAAGTTTTATAATAACCATCATGGGCTCAACTGGATTTAAAGTTCATTCCAAGACATCATACACCTTTTTTTTACTATTAAAAACTGTAATTTAACATGAAGTTAGAGACAGACATGTAAATCAAATATCTGAGAGATGAAAGCCTAATTAATATTATCTCCTGCTCATGACTTCTTTTATTGTAAGTGCAGTTATGAGAAACAGTTTACACAAACTTAATTCCTGTGCATTTTATTAAGATGAAATTACAGCTTCAAAATTATAGCTTGTCTTTCCAATATTTAATTTATGGACATCTCTTTCATCATTAAATAGTACATACATATCATATGGAGCTTTTGAATAACAGCATTTGGAATTTGGAGAATAAATATTAAATAACCTTATTTAAAAGTGAGTTACAGAAGCTAATAAAAAATCTAAACATTTTTTAGGAAAAGTATTTCTGAAAGCCTATTTATACTTGTGCTTTAACACATGGATATTTTAAAAGTTGTAAGTACAGAAAAAAATAGTGCTATACTGCAAGATTTCAAGATTAGCCAATTAAAAATGTACTTAAATATTAAGCATGTTCCTAGTCCAAGTAGATAATTATTAATTCTCTAATAAATTAACTTTGAATTTCTACTATTTGTAGTGAATTTAAAGTAATTTGTATTCCAAAAGAATCATAGAACCATAGAACAACCAGGTTGGAAGAGACGCACGGGATCATCAAGTCCAACCATTCCTGTCAAACACTAAACCATGCCCCTTAGCACCTCGTCCACCCTGCCTTAAACACCTCCAGGGAAGGTGAATCAACCACCTTCCCGGGCAGCCTGTTCCAGTGCCCAATGACCCTTTCTGTGAAAATTTTTTTCCTAACATCCAACCTAAATCTCCCCTGGTGGAGCTTGAGGCCATTTCCTCTTGTCCTGTCCTCTGTCACTTGTGAAAAAAAGCCATTACCCTCCTCTCCACAACCTCTTTCAGGTAGCTGTAGAGAGCAATGAGGTCTCCTCTCAGCATCCTCTTCTCCAGGCTAAACAACCCCAGCTCTCTCAGCCATTCCTCATAAGGCCTGTTTTCCAGCCCCTTCACCAGCTTTGTTGTTCTTCTCTGGACTCGCTCCAGAAAAAGGGAGAGGCACTGACTTTAGCACAGCCATAGCTTTAGGTGATCATCTTAGAAGCTTGTACTTCAGAAAGAAACACCAAAGCTGCACCAAAGATGAGTGATTTAAAAATTATTCCATATGAGAAAACAAATAGCTAAATAGGGTAACAGTGACACATTGGTACTACCACAAGTGCAAGTGTTTGGTCATTCAGCTTCTCAGCTGGCACAAATACCAGAGGCATAAAAATATGAAAGCTAAAACAGTCTGAAAGAAGGCATAGGTCAATTTTAGCTCAATTTAATTGCTAAATTAAATATAAACCACCTCGTTACTTGCAAAATTAAACTTTATTTTTCATATTTTCCTATCTTAATGTGTTGATGAATTATTTCGGTTCACACGAACAAATAATTCTAGTGAGCCTCATACACAACCAATTTTTTTAAGCCACCCTTAGTCTGAAAATGTCAGGTATAATGACTGATGAATATAAACTTTTGTGCCCGTTACAGTGCGCAAACAACAGCAGCAGATTCCACGAAGAAGTGTACTTAAAGGAAGGATATGATGTGGAAGATTATCTTCAGGGTTACAAAAAGAACATGGGACTGACCAGCCTTGGTTTCCTTTTCTCTTTGTACTTGTCTTACATGTCAGCACTCAGTAATTTTAGTAAGGTGTTGGATTTTTTTTAAAAGTTGTTATTTTCTTAACAGTATATGCAGATACATCTTTCTATACATCTACAGTCCACAGACATAATTTTCATTAGAATATCCCTCAGTTTTTAAGGGAACAGTCAAAAAGCAAAACTTTACTATTTCAGTCTTATGCAATGGTGCAAGTCTGGACTATAATAACTTGCACTTTCCTATTTCCTCACAGGCATAAAACTCCAAATACATTAATGTCAATATGCATCATGTGCCAAGGGCTTCATTATCTCGTGCAGTCATCCTTTGCGGGGTCAGCTGTTCATGCCTCCAGTCTCCTGTGCTTACTATAGGAAGTAAGTGAACTCCCTTTTCCTGCTGTTTTCCTGTAAAACTATAGCACCAGAGAAGACCAGTCAGAGTGGCTTTCACAAACTGCAGGCATGAAACTCTGCTGTTGTCTAGCCTGTCCAAACTACAATTGATCTTCACAACCTGCATCCATGATGTTCATGAAGTTTCTAGATAACCATCCTGTATCCCTAAACCTGTAAAATGACAGAACAGTGTGTTTTTCATCTCAGACTTTCCCATACACAGATCTTCAGCATAGTTTGGCAAGATTGTATGTTTAAATCATTCTAGATATTTTATTCTGTCTTTCATTTGAAGGATGATAAATACTGTCTTCATAAATTCTGTTACCTAAAACTCCATGATTGACTTGAAAGTATTACCAAATAACATGTACTAACTTGACTCTGTGAGACAATGGATGCATGAAGAACCTAGTATAATCTGAGTAGTGAAGGACTGAAGCAAGTTCTTCTTACTGTTTGCAGGAATATGCAGGAATTTTGTAAACATTCTGCTGATCATTCCAATGGGCTTAACTGAGGACTGTCTACAGTGAGATTACAGTGATCTGGAAATAAGCTTCCTCTGTCTTCATTTCTTCAAGTGTATTGCAACATATCTGAAGTGTCTGCAATTTCTTTAAGAAAATATGACACTTCTCAGGATGGCAGGCATCCTTGCATCTGTACATATTACATTAAAGGGCTGAAATTTCATGAGACAAGGTGCAAATTCTACACCTAGATCATAGTAACATCTGGTACAAGTATAAGCTGGGACAGGAGTGGATGGAGGATAGCCCTGCAGAAAGGCATCTGGGGGTGCTGTTCGATAGCAGACTCAACAAGAATCAACAGTATGCCCTGGCAGCCAAGAAGGCAGACTGTCTTCTGTGGTGTAACAAATATAGTATAACCAATTGGTCAAAAGGGGTGATCATCCTGTTGTACCCAGCATGGGTGGATCACCACTGTAATTAATGTATGTGGTTCTGGGCCCCACATTATAAGAAGAATGCTAAAGTCCTTGAGGATGGCAACAAAGCTGGTGAAAGGGCTGGAAGGTGATGGAGGAAATGGTACATCACGCAGAGACCATTATGATCCAAGTGAGCCAGTTTACTGAAGTTCACAACAAATTCTTATAACTTACACAATTAATACAGGCTATTGTTTACCAAGCTGATTCAACAATTCTTCTGTAGCAACAAGCAATCTATTAGTTACATGAATCTTATACTTTCCCATGAGAAACAGCTATGTGAGTATTCTAGCTCACAGTTTGATAGACTACAAAGTAACAACTCAAGGTCTACCAAAGAAGAGCTACCAGTGAGAAACAAGAGAAGCATTACAGCAGAACAATTGATTAACGTTGTAAAAGAAACTTTGAGCCTGTATATGCCTTTGTATTTGTGGTGTGTACGTACGAAGCTATGTGTACGAAGTTGCAAGGATGTGTGTGCAAAGCTGAGAAACTTTATGCTAAGATGCCTTTATTTCATATAGCATAAGATGTTCAGTGCTTGGAGATGCTCACTAAATGGCCTCTGGCTTGTAACCACCCATCAGGAAGGAATTGGGACTGGTGCTGTTTAATGTACTTGACATGGATAATGGGATCAAGTGCACCCTCAGCAAGTTTACTGATGACACCAAGCTATGTAGCGCTGTCAGTCTGCTGCAGAGAAGGGATGCCATCCAGAGGGACCTTTACAGGCTTGAGAGGTGGGCCTATGCAAACCTCTTGAAGATCAACAAGACCATATGCAAGGTCCTGCACATGGATCAGAGCAATCCCTCATAACAATCCCTCATAACAGGCTGGGTGATGAAGAGATTGACAGCAGCCCTGTTGAGAAAGAATTGGGAGTACTTTTAGATGGGAAGCTCAAAAGGATCTGGCAAAGTATACTTGTGCTCAGAAAGCCAAAAGTATCCTGGGCTGCATCAGAAGATGTGTGACCAACAGGTTGAGGGAGGGGATTCTCCCCATCTACTCTGCTCTCATGAGACCTTATCTGGAGTTCTGTGTCCAGCTCCGGAACACGCTGTGCAGGAAGGACGTGGACCTATTTAAACAACTCTAGAGTCTGTTCACAAAGACGATCAGAGGGCTGGAACACCTCTCCTGTGAAGACAGGCTGGGAGAGTCAGAGTTATTCCTCCTGGAGGAGAGAAAGTTCCAGGGAGACCTTATAGATGCCTTCAGGTAATTAAAGGGGGCCTACAGGAAACCTACAGAGGGACTTTTTACAGGGGCATGTGGTGATAGGATGAGGGTTAATGGCTTTAAACTGAAAGAAGGTAGGTTTAGATTAGCTATAAGGAAAAGTTTCTCCACTGTGAGAGTGGTGAAGCACTGGAACTAATTGCCCAGGGAAGTTGTGGGTGCCCTATCCCTGCATGTGTTCAAGGTCAAGCTGGATAAGGCTTTGAGCAACCTTGTCTCTTATATATCCCTTCCCATGGCAAGAGGGCTGTAACTGGATGATCTTTATGTCCCTTCCAACCCAAACCGTACTATGATTGTCTGTTTCTATGAATGTCCTGTGAGGAATGGCTAAGGATTTTTGGCTTATATAGTTTGGAGAAAAGAAGGCTGAAGGGCAACATCATTGCTTTCTGTTTCCTGAGGAGGGGAAGTGGAGAGGGTGGTATTGTTCTCTTCTTCTTGGTATCCAGTAATAGTACTCATGGGAATGGTTCAAAACTGCACCAGGGGAGGTTTGGAGTGGTCATTAGGGAGCATTTCTTTAGTGAGAGGACGGTCAAACACTTCCTAGAGGCCTGGCTGATGCCCCAAGCCTGTCAGCATTTAAGAGGCTTTTTGATAATGGCCTTAACAAGGTGCTTTAACTCCCTGTTACCCCTGAAGTGGATGAGATGATCATCGTAAGTCCCTTCCAACTGAAATTTTATACTATATTGTATTGAATTGTATTGTATTAAATTGTATTGTATTGTATTGAATTCTATTCTGTTCTGTTCTGTTCTATTCTATTCTTATTTATTTTTTTCCTGTTTTAAATGAGATCTTTTAATATTATAATTTCAAATCATCCAAATGTGGATGTCTAATTTCTCATACCAAGATGAACACAAATAGTCTGCAGTGAGTGTCACAATTCAATATGTCACTATTTGCACTTGAAAGAATGTGTCAGTGGTTACCAGCCATGTCCACTACAAGTTCAAGTGATCACATCCCACCTTTCTGCCTCCTGTAAAGAGTAGTGCATGTTCTCAGAAGGAAAGCACCTATTAGGAAACGCCTCTCCCTTTTTCAATCCTTTGAGATGTCTAGTAACAGCCCTTTGGGAAAGGTCATATATCTCATTAGGTTTATCAAATTTAGCCAGGACTGATTTTTAAATAGATGATAGATGCAGTCAGTTTAAGTATAGAAGAGGAAAAAGTCAGACGAGTGCCATGCACACTATAACCTCCTTAATTTTAAAGCTTTGGAAATAATCATGACAATCATATAGAAAAATAAGTGAGCATACATAATGTGTAGCTTCTAGTTTACAATTATTGTCTTAAACTGTTGTATTTCCCATCTTTTTTCATCTTCCAGAAAATGTTTGAGTTGTGCAGGCATGGTAAGCATTTATTTCACATCCTTACTGTAGAACTGAAACTTCAGAGAAACATTAATTGGAAGGAAATAATGACCTCAGCTGATAACTAAATACGTATTAAAAGGCCAATAAATGCCTTTATTAAACAGAACAACTCATTTTAATGTTCTAGATCACCCACAGTTATGTTTTTGGTTTGTTTTTTTTCTGTCTCCTGTGCTATATAACACCCTCTCCTGTATGAGACGTTTCTTTTGGAGTGACAAAAGTTTTTCAGTAGACCAATACATTTTTTATAAGTTCAACTTTTGGACAATCTTAAGAAAATCTTCTTTGAACTCCAGTTATAATGATGTCATCATCTATTTTCTCATCTTATTCCTTAGATCTTAGGGAAGTGCTCAAATACAATAATGTGCATTTAGCACCATCTCCTCACTGTCATCAGCTGAAAATGTGATGGTCTTCGCACTTAAAGAGGAAACACCTCAGGCTCAGCACAGAGCTGTTCATAAGCTTCTAAAATTCAGCAGAATGTCTGAGGGTAACTGATTTCAGAATGAAGCCACATGACTACTGATCTTTACCATCAGAGATATATTGATGGCCATGCATTTGGGAAAAAACATGTCTAAAGACTGGTGATGGTTATACAATAAACACCTCAGAAAAAGGGAGAATTAATTAGGTACTGGGGAGCAATTATAACACATTTCTGAAATAATGTAACTTGTTCAATGCAAAAATGTAAGTCATTATAACAGTTCAAAAGAGTAAAATTATATGTTAATCAAATGATCTCTTTTAACTAGGAAGCTGCTAGAAAATATGTATGCTTAGTACCTAAAAATATGAGCAAAGCTGCAAAAAACTGACACAGCTGTTTATTATACAGTAAAATTATAGGAAACAAAGGAAACATGCATACTGGAAAATAAGTCTCACTGGCACTATGTTTATAGCCACAGGAGAACTGTATATAGGGAAAACATCTCCTAAACTAAAATTTTGTTAGGGTAAGGTTGAGAATGCAAGCACTCAGCTGTGATTCAAAATCATGGTATTTCAACATGTTAGAATTACTTCTTTCTGTCCTTTGATGATATCAGAAAACTAGAAACTGAAACAATTGTCAAAGCATCAATGAAGTATATTAGCTTTGAGTCATGATCTGAAAATCCACCGATTTCCCTTTCTTCAGGCACAGAGTATGGAACATACATATTACCTAACAGTAAGCTGAAAATATGGAAATGGGACTAAAAAAATTAGTTGCAATAAAAAAATGAAGGACCTCACCTAAGCAAAACTGAGAACCACCTGCATATTACTGAAACACCTTTAAAAGTGAGTTGGGATAGGAAATCGTTGACATCAGCAATTTTTTTTTTTTTTTTAAATCTGGTGTTTGTAAGATTATATAAAAAATCCCTTAGGTGACAGAAAAAGCTGTAAGTATCAGAAGCACAGCAAGCATGGAGGTGTGCCAGGTCTACAAACTCTAATGAAACGAAGCCTTTCATAATAGACAACTATTTTGTCAGATTATAGATGAAGCTCATGAGCTTTGTTTGAGAAATGCAACCTGAAGCTATGACTTTTTATTTGCTAACATTTGAGTCCTGGGTTTTTCTGAGGCATGAAGTGACTGCACACAAGGCCTACAGGCCTGTGCATGTTGGTCTCCCTCTTTGGCTACATTCCATTTAATGAATCCTGTAAGCACAAAATTATCTCCTCTAGAGGAGCACAGGAGGACAGATAAAGAGTAACACTTTTGAAGAAAAGAAAGAAACATAAAATTTTTCTCATCCACCAAGTTACCTAATGCTATCTCTCTGACTAACTTCTTAGCTTTTATTAGTTGGTCCAGAAAAGAAGCTTAATTTGAAAAGAAAATGCAAAAGAACCTGCTTAAAACTGCATTTTCATTCCACTATGTTTTGGAGGAATATGTAATGAATTTAATTGGAATGATTTACATCCTTCTACTATTTAAAAACCCACTACAATGCAGACTTTCTGTACTTCTGAATTTAAATGAAAATTCAGCTGAAGTGTATTGATGCAATATGTATAACAACCTGTCAAGCAACCCATATTTAAGCAAGTAAAGTCTTCCCACAACAAATCCAGTCATAGAATTCCAACCGCCCTTTTTTCCCTTTTCTTGTTCAACTAAAACATCCGCTGCAGAACAGAAAGCAAATCTGAAGTACATGTAAAAACTACATAACATTCTTCCTCACTAAAAAATGCAAATTACATTATTTTTAATATTAAAACTGGAAAAGTAATTTTTACTATCTTGTTCTCATCAGATAATCTAGTTGTTAACAAGAATGTTAATAACATTGATCTTTCAATAGGTGGAAGTATTATTCATCATAAACTCCAGAAATGCATACTGTAGTGCAGGAGGCACGCACATGAAGATGGTGTTTATTCTTAAATCAAAGTCAATAGCAACGCTAGAGGAGTGTCAACATGAGCTACTCAACAGTGAGCTGAGCTGGCACTTGTGGAACCTAGCAGGTCCTAGCTTTGTTTCTTTCACTTTACCTGGAATATGACTGGTAATTTAGTCTCCCTGAATAAGATTCTTTCAAATGTCTAAACTGAAAGATAGTTTACGTATCAGGAGCAGGCAGAGACCTATGTGAAAACTCGCAATCCTAGGTTCCCTTCCTTGTAAAGTGACGAAGTTGAGCACTTCTAGAGTTCATCAGATTACGCCTTTTAGAAATAACTAATTCTTCCTATTGACTAGAAGAGCAGACTACACAGACACACTTCTAAATTGTTAAAAGCTCTCAATAGAAATGTTTATCCTAGAATCTCAGATATAAGCTATATTTCTCAAAATAGGGTTTGGGGTTTTTTCTGAACATAAATTCAGTCTGTCCCAATCTTGAGGAAGATTTAATTACAAGTTTTTTTGCCACATGATTGGTTTCATTGTTTGGTGCTGCATACAGCAAGTATTTCAGTGCTAGATCAAAGACTTGTCTAACTTTGGAAGGAACAATTATAATTATTAAGAGAATTTAAAGTTGAAAAGTGAATATCAATAAAACAATGAGTGATGTTTAAATGTAGAGAACATATTTCTCTTTTTAGCTAATTGTCAAATAAGTGAATATGGATTCACTGGTCAGTAACCACACAAAATGATTTGTTTAATTAAATTTCACTGTTCTTCATCTGAAATGCCTATTAAGAAGTCATTGATTTAAACAGACAAGCAAACACTTCTATTATGAATCTAACGCTTATGTCATGAATTTAAGAAAATATATGCTGTTTTACTTGGCTTATTTTAGCTACTCTGTTACTTAAAATGACAATGGGTAAGGACAAATTATGTGGTAAATGCTTAAAAAGTTCTATGATTGAAAAAGGTGACTTTTTCCCTCTTTTACAGGTAAGGCTTTAAATGGTATAAATTTTTGAAAGAAAATAGAAAAAAAGAAGGGAGGCATTATTTTAGAAGTGATCAATTTTTCATATGAAAATGTAACACCAGGTCCAAAGTTTTAATTGCTAATTTTGTGTCTGCCTATCTTTCTATGAAGAATATAGTTTAAAACAGAAATGCCTTGAAGATATAAAGCAAACAAGGAAGATTAAAATTACACTGTTACACTGTTACATTTCTGAAACAAAGCAGATGGACAAGATCAACAGTGGAAGACGATACTGAAATAATGTCTAACAATAGCATCCAGATAATGTTGTTTTTTAACCCTTTTAGACATCTATCCTTAAATTAAGTTTGTATCTTACAAATGTACAAAATTTACAATATAGAAATATGTGCAAAAGTGTAATAAATACTAAAGCTGAATTAGAACTCTTGGATTAGAAGATTTTGAGAAGGGAAGAAGAGAATTTTCTGCCAGCATCTTAAAGAGGCTACATTGCTTCAAAAATATATTACATTATCCATAAGATAATGTAATTTAAGTCAAATGCACTATCAGTGAAGCAACTATTTTCTGTTCTGGTTGTCTCAGTAAGAATGAAGAGATAGAAAGAGGCTATGATCTCATAATTTTTAAAAACCAGCTATTGGCTCTACTTTTGTCACTTTTGGCCCTGTAATGGCTTCTTTTTTTTTTTCTAAATGTGCCCTTCACTTGAATCTTGAAATCTGAATGATCCAAATAAAAACCAGTTTCATTCCTACATATTTAGATTTTTCAAATTTCATTGACAGTATCCACTTCTTGTAACAGTAATAATTCTCAAGTAAGATGAAATATGACTTAAAAATAACCCTAGAAACTATGTGATTTTATTTGAGTCTTTTATAAATGATATAGCTTGCCTTAGGTCAAGTCACAGCTTGCTTAATCCCAAATCCAATACCCATTTCAGCAGGCAGTTTTTTTGACAGAGCAATTTATTAACTTAAGGGAACTTCATATCTGATCCAATCTTTTGTTCAACCTCCAAGCCCCTTACAGATGTGCCTCCAGTACATCATGCAAACATTATCATACTCACTTGGCTCTCCCTTT
Organism: Piaya cayana; assembly: GCA_013389865.1. Classification (NCBI taxonomy): domain Eukaryota; kingdom Metazoa; phylum Chordata; class Aves; order Cuculiformes; family Coccyzidae; genus Piaya; species Piaya cayana. Next base: position 53,171 of record WAAB01000866.1, read on the forward strand.
CACACTACTTTAAATCACATTGTCTTTCTTTTTCTCTTAAAGCTCATACTGAGTTGATTTCTCAATACTGTTTTTACAAGCTAGTTTATTATCACTACATTCTTACCATTGCTTCTGCTCAAGATAGTCACTAAGAAAGAACTACAGTTGATTCTTTTTGTTGTATCTACTCTTTATAGGAAAGTCAATATGGACATTTTAGTTTTGTAAGTACTGTGATAACTTAAAATAAAACTAGCATGAGCCATTTTTATCTGCAGTTTAGAAAAGAGTGGAGACAATGAAATGAAATACCTTGGAAAAGCTATAAAGATTCAGAGCCTTGTAATTGAGTAAAATAGTTTGCTGCAAGAATATTAGTTTAAACTGATATTGGCTTTCAGTTTAGCAAAAGACACCCAAATCATTCTTGATGTTATTTAGAAGTATTATAGGAAGAAAGATGATAAGATAGTTCATTGAAATATACCACTGAGTGATTTCAAATAGATTTTAAAGGTAGATAACTGCAGTCACATTAGAAAATGATTGTTTGCAGGGCCAAATATGTACTTTAATATCCAAAGTGCCTAAAGCCAAAACCAAAATAAAATCTAGGTTATATAGTAAGAAATGGTGATGCTCACATTACAGTTCCCTCTTTGAGAGGTATTTTCTTTACCAGTTAGCTTTATATTGGTTTAAAGAATGCTACCACTGATAAAGACAAAAGAGTCAATTAATCACCTTGGTAACTTGCACATCGTTGTCAATATTATCATGAGAACTTGCAACCAAGAAAACTTCTACAGCTCCTGTTTTCTGGTTTCCTCTGTGCCTGTAGAGGTAAATAAGGGATAGGCATATTATCTCTATGAGTTCAGAGCAAGATACAATTACCTCTACGGCATGAGCAGTAGATCCAATCTGTTTGCAAGCTAACCATTGAATAAGATTCTCATCAATTTAATGGCTTTGGTGTCAGGCAGAAATCACCCATACGAAATGGTTACTGTGTATCTGACGAGAGTCAGTACTTCTGTAATTGACAGTTGTGTGTTTTCTTAATATGTTGCTTAACTTTGTCCATTAAATTTTTAGTTGTGTTAGCTGTGTCAGCTTAAAAAACCCAAGCATCCCTGTTTAGTAAAGTGTGGCTGCATTTGTAATTATATGGCCAAGATGTGTAGCTTTTAAAAGATGAGAATATAGGAATAAGTATATGTTAACATATTCCTTTCAGACTCTGAGATTTTAATGAATTTAAATAATTCTTTGTTATCAGAACTTCTTGAGCCAATGGCACAAGGTGTTGCTATTTTCCACTCCTCCACTTTGAACTGTCAGTGACTATATTTGTCTTAGCTTGTGATCCAGTTATGACAGGAACAGTTTGTGAAGCATAACATTTGTTGTTGAGGACTTGATTCCATACTGCTACCTAGGAGTTTAATCTTGTAGGTATAGCATATCCATGAGGGGCTGGAATGCATTATACTCTTGTTGCATGCACAAGCAGTTCAGTCAGGGCAGTCTGGAAATGCTGCACGCTGCAAACCACATCAGTGAGTGGAGATGACTGAGATATTCCCTTCAAAAATCTCATTCCTCTCCATATGAACATGTTTACGCAGACAAGGGTGTCAACTGTCAAGCACCGGAGAGATAATAAATAGGTGACCTTAAAGCCTTCCACTAGCATGAATTCAGTACTCATTTAACTTTTATCCAAGATAGCTCAGAAGAGCTGCATCTACACGAAAGAGGTAAAGAGAGGAATAACACAGAGCATGTATCATTCCCTCTTCCAGGGATTTTGGAAATGATTTCTTCCGCAACTGATGGAACTTTACCAGTAACAGAGAGGAATCATCAACAAGGCTTCCAAAACTGCTATAATCCCAGTTGGCCTGCACTAGTAGCAAAAGTTTAAACTGAACTCTGCCAAAAAGGATCAGTCAAATTGTGATGTAGTTCAACTGACTTTTTCATTCAAGTTTCTCTGTTATTTTATTTGCCAAATTAATATTCATTAAGATCACTGATGGTTGAGATAATCCTTCTGTGTGTCTTTACTACTACATGATGTTAACTTCTTACTTGCACGCACAGTCATGTTTTACACAAGTACCACCACCATAGGAACTGGATGGAAGACTTTACTTAACCAGATTTTTAAAAGAGTTTGCCTATTTCTAAAGTGTTCTTGAAAAAAGAAAAAGATTAATATTCCTTAGCCTAAAGGTCAGATATCTCAGTCTGATTTGCCACTATACTAGTTCACCACAGTACTGCTCCACAGTCTTTCCTTGTTTGCATGAAAGCTATGAGTTCCACATCTACATAAAAGGATCCAGGAAACCCCAATATTTACCTCACTGAACCTTATAAGTGAGGCAAGCTTCCTATTTCCAGGAATCTGCTGTTTGCCTAGTTCAACTTCAAATTTGCTGACAACTCCCTTCTCCATTTTCTGTCCAAAGAGAGCTTAAAATGCAAAGCATTATCTACTTTTACAATTATACTCCACAAGAGACCCCTAAAGACTCTGATGACAAACAACATGTCATAATCATTCCTCGTGCTTAGAGTTTGACATGGAAACCTGCTGTTTTGTGCCTGAAAAATATTGCTAAAGTATTTGCTGAAGTCAAAACATATTCCCCAAAATATATACATCACTAATGAACTCAGAAAATGAAATGTGAGGAAGTAACTAAGACATATTACTGGATATGAAAAGGAAAGGATGTATTTATGTACCTATCTTCAAAAAGTTCTAGTAGCTGTTTGCATGAAGCAGTTCAGAAAATCTAACAGTAACACATTTGGAGATATATTATCTTGTTTCTTGGAAGAGCAACTTTGTGTTTGCTGAGTCTTACTACAAGTCTGATTACATGAGCTAAATATACAAGTACACCCAGACTAAAGTCACTTGCCACAGGTGAGTTTAATGTTCAGTATTATGTTAAAAACTCCTGATGAAAGAGACAGTTGTAATTGCTCTAAATATTTAATTAACAAAACTTCACAATATTTTAATCTTCTCTGTCACTTGTTTGGGATTAAAAAAAATATGAAATATGATTTTAATTTTTTTTTCTCACTATATAACAAAGAAAACATCTTAAAAAGAAACAAGAGTTTCTGTGGGTTTCTTAAGTTTCTCTTGGACCACATGTGAAGAGAACACACACTCACACCTGAGACATACTGGTTTGAATTGTTTGGGAAAAACAATCAGCATTGACCTCATTATCTAAGTTCCTTATCTTGAAACAAATTTGCTCAATATAAAACTTTCTGGCAGACTAACAATGATGGCATTTTCATTCAGATAAGGTATTTTTGAATAATAAATTTCAAATACTGATTGGCTTTTTCTTTCTGACCATTTATGAAGGTTCATCTCTCAACTCATTTTTCACAGATAAATCTATGCTGATTGATCCCTTCCATCTAATAGTATTTGTTATTCTTATATTCCTTAGCATGTTGAAACTCTAGAAAAAGTATAGGCAAACATATAATATTATGTTTTGCATAATATTCAGTTGACTAGGAAATATGCTGAAAAGATTTTTCAGATGGGGAGGGGAAAGGAGACATCAGTACTAATAATAAAACTTGGTCCTTTAGAAAACAAGTTTCAGTAAGTACCTTCACTGTTATCATGACAATACAACCCTAAAATTAGCATGAGCTGGAAAAGCGCTCATTAATACATGATTTAGATGATCAGATAAAATTAACCTCAAACAGGTTCTTTAATTCGCTATCAGGCATTTTATCAGATTAAGACCAATATAGATAGCTAAATAGCTAAGGAATCATGCATGCTTCACCAAGACCACATTGGTCTGCCAAAGCCATTATAAATTTTAGTAAGATTAAGCCAACAAGAAATACCCAGTTACTAGATATAATTAGACCTAGTAGCTATTGTAGGGGAAAATCATTATAGTCTCCCATCTTGCATGGGATTATCTTGGTGGACTGGTAGGAGATGAAGGAGAGAGCACATATTAGAGTAGCTCTTTCAAATGATGGATATGAGCTGAGAGAGCACTTGTATTTACTTAATAAATATATATACATTTCTTATATACAATGATTTCCCATATAAAATGATTGCTAGAGTCAGCTCTGCAGTGCCTGTAGAAACTACAAATACAAGAGGTAGGTAGCAGTATGTCATCATTTGATGAAAATTAAGAATAACTTTGTTACTGCCAAGATTTTTTGATGCATTCATAAAACATTGCATTTACTACATCTGTGGTTATGTCTTTTGGATAGAAAAGTACATAACATAGTGTAAAGTACAGAATCTGAACTCAAAATGCAATAACATTGGAAACATCAGAGTAGATATGAAAAATAGTTTTGTATTGCATACAACCATTAAAACAAGAATGATTCCCTGTACAGGTTGCATCTATTTCAGTACAACAAATTCCTTTGGGATTGTTCTCTGACACTGAGGTCACCTCAAATACTTCGACCAACATTCATAGTTTTCAATTCACTCACCCTGCAAAACATCAATTACTTGTCCTAGATCCCAATTTGTTCAGTGGGGAAAGTGTTAACTAATCAGGACCAAAAGGAAGCAGAGGACAGGCAAACTATTTTGTGCGATAGAGAAAGTATGACAATTTGCAATTGAAAATATCATGCCTATTACTGAAAATGTGTATAGACTATGTTTCAAATCCAGAAACGACAGAGAAAACTACTGAAGTTATCTTGTCCCCGTACTTTACGTAGTCACATCTATACAGAGAAGTTCATAATTTCCTGCTGTGAAAATTATATTCCTTTTATTAAAACAGAGCTCTAAGATCATTATACTCCTGAAAAACTCTCCACATGTTGCTTGAGGTACTGAAGTTGATCTTTTATAGCTAGATAAGACTCCCTTCTCAGTCTACAATATACCTGTTTCTGTACAGGGTCTAAACTGATTTTTTTGGTCCAAATCCTATATCAGTGAATGAATCTTAAAAGGAGAATGTCCAGATACTGCAGCCTCAATGAAAAAAAAGACAACACAAACCAACAGATTAGCTCAGGTACAGAAATAAAACATAAAAGAAACAACTACACTGGACTCAGGAAGAAAGCATGCATATTTATTTCTGCTTTCTCGTCAACTCTATCATCAGTGAAAGTATTTCATTCTCATTAGGCAATTGTCCCACTATACTTTCTAGAAAGCAAATATAAAAAACCCCTTAAAACTCAAGCTAAGACATGACTTGTTGATTTAATTAACAGGTTTTCTGTTTCATCAGGTGTTCTGCTGTTCATCCATTTAGAATGAACTCTCAGTAAAAAATATACATTCAGTTATAAGCAATTTAACTGCATGATAACTTTTATTTATTTACTCTTACTAATATTAGTCTAAAAGAAGCTGCAGGCATTTTCATCAATGTTTAGTTCCAGGTGTCCTCAGACCAGTGAAGTCACACAAAAATGTTCTTCCTTTCTTGTAGCTAAGGCAAACCTATAGTTAAAAAATGGTTGCTCAGATTATCTGAAAGTTACTTTACTTCCTTCCCAAATCACAGAGCTAGATTTTTTTTAAAAAAATATGCATAGATTTAGAGCTTTTCTTATCCAGGACAGTCTTTCTGTTTCCTTGTGATTTTAAAGTCAGAGAAGACATGTGAACCCTCATTTTTGTATAGCAGTCCTGCTACCTATGTAGACTAAAAAGACAACACAGTACTCTAGAATATACTCAGTACAAGATTTAAAATAATTGCCTTGCTTTTATATAAAATGCAAGAAAAAACCTGAAATATAATTATTGATATATGCAATTTGAAAGTTGTAATTTCAAGTTTATCAATCTCTAAGTTTTTCAAGATGCACTCCAGTCCTAGATAGCTTTGAAATTTTTTGAGTAATCTGGAGCTACCCAGAGTAATACTCTTTAGAACTGACCTCATCAAGACTGTGTCATTTAGTTTGTATCTGCTGATGAATGTATTGAACATGAGTAATTAAGATAATTAATGCCATGTTTGTGATCTAATAGATCAGAGGTAGTGCAAGGAGCTAGTGTGAATAATGAAAAGGCAAACAGTAACAATCTAATGATGGCATTCATTATCTATATCAGCATTCTATGGACTGAATATTTCAAAAGCCACCTTGCTGACAGACTTGCCATGATATGTCTTTCTTCTTTTACCACCCTATTGGAAGCTACATCTTAATGGAAGTGAGTAGCAATGGAGTTTGATAATTGAGAGAGAATAGTGAAGTAAATTAACAGAAAGACTTAAACTTTAAGACAGATACAGTCAGAACACTTCATTTTTTAACAATAACTATTTCAGCAGTGGAAGATTTATAGTTCTGAGTACGCACAATGCTGTTGAGAGTACATGGAATCTTGTATCATCACTAATGATTGCTCCCTTGGAAATGAATTCAGTACTTCAAAACACGCATACCACTCCACCTCCACTTGTATTTCATCCAAAAGAAAGCAACTAACATTCAGAACAGTGTCTGAACTGGAGAGTCCTTCATGGCGTATCTCAGTAGACAAGTGATTTTTTTTTTTAATATCATTTATATCTTGCTTTATACAGCAAGATATAAATATATAAAATAACTATGATTGTAGAAAAGGCATCAGTTTTGCTAATGGAAAACTAGAGGTTAAAAAATCTGTGTAGGACAGTTGAGGTAGATAATCTTTTTATTAGTACTTTACATTATTGTTTCCAACAATGGAAAATGGGGCTTTTTGGAGAGAACCATCATCTCCATTTTACTTGTGAAATTAATGAAGCTCAATGAAAGAGGTGGAAGAGTGTCAATGATTTAACAAGTGTTCTCTGACAGGATCTTTTCTATGATAAATTCACAAGTATGCTCACTGTACAGACCTGTTTATGGAATCAAGTCAAAAAAAGCAAAGATAAGAGGAATAAAAGAAACTAAAATTCCCATGGCCAAGTATGAAAACCACAACTCGCTTTGGTGTTAGAAAGTAAATAGCAAATACTGAAATATTCTAGAAAATCATTTAAAATTATTTTTTAGGTCTAATTTTACTTTTTTGCTAGGAAATTCTATTTTTTTGAGAAAAACAAATGGAAAAATTTTGTACAATTCTATACGGAATCTCTGTAATTATGATGTAAAAAAAAAATCCATATTTTTATAAACATAATTACAAATATGGAGCCATAAGGGAAAGAGAAAACCCAGAATTAGAAGTCAATACACACGGCCTTCATTAGGATTTTCAATTACAAATGTAGACCTATTACATTAATCCTAGTGTCCAAGAAGTTTCTCAGGTTTTCAGCAACAAAAGTAATTTAATCAATCCTATTGAGAAAAAAATAAGTGGAGTTTATTCACTAGGTACAGGTCATGTAATTAGAAAAGGTTAATCAATTCTACTACATAGCAAGACACATGAATCGAGATATTTGTAGGAAAGCAGATCTTCAGAACTTCAAAAAGACAGCCTATTGGAGAAACATAAAGACTTAACTACATAAAATAAACTTTTCATTAAGTATATAATTCCTGAATTACAAGTAAAAGCAACGTCTTCCAGTTTTGCAGAGTGTATGCGTACTTTTTTGTTTCCATTTTTTTTGTTAACGAGTTGTCATGTTCTTAGTGAATGATTTTTCAGTATTTTTGTTTTCATTGACTACTAAGTTTTAGTAAACCACATTCTAAAATAAGAAATAAATAATTATCTTTATAACATGCATGACTAAAAAGGTAGGGTCACCTTTATCAGTGTGGGCCTTCAGTGAAATCATTAATTATATGAGAAATTGCACAGAAGGAAAATTATCAAAGCAATTGAGAGCTGTTATAATAAAGTAAAATGTATGGTAGCATTCTTTTAGACATTTATTAACAAAGTATGCAGTGCTCCCTAAATGCATCTTTCTAAATCAGAGGGTCATTTATGAAGTTATAAAGCATGCAATGTATATTAATCTTAAATTCATTTTGCTTAAAAACATTTCAAATTATGTTTGTTTCAAGAGAAAAAGAAAAGGTAAAATATCAACAAAAAAAGGGATAATAAATGTACTTTAATTGGTAAAATCCTTAATAACTTCCTGTTCTTTCTTGCACATTAAAATCTTTACTGTAGACTGCAGAGTACCATATTTTTAAATTATTATTTTTAATTATATCCCTGTGCCTGGATTATCATGGATTGCATCTTAACCCCAGTAAACTTTCAATCTATTTCTAGAACAAAACCTGCTGTCTGTGTGAAAAATTTATTGCATATAGAATTGCACTTTTTTCAGATTAGACACTTATTATAACAGACAAGTAATTTTAATTGCTGTAATTCCACAGCAATACATTTAATTAAAAATAACACAAATCCTTTTTTTTTTTGGAGAAGGAAATGTCTGCATCCTAACATCTAAGTATTCCTGCATTAAAGACACATCTTGCCATCAAATGTTATAGAACTCCAGTCTGAACTGGGCTTGTTACAGTGTTCTGATCTAGACCGAACAAAATATCTAGATGGCTAAGACAGGTCTTTGTCAAAGATAAAAAAAGTGTTTCTTATCTACATTTAATTTTATATGAACTCATATGTACAACACTTCTCACTCAATACCCTCTTTCATTCTAAGATTTAAGTAGCTAGGTTTTCTACATAGAGAATCATTCCTCATTCTCAAAACTTTGTTTCTGTCTTTTTCTAAAGTGGATCCTTGCATTAGAATATGCAGAGAATTGTCAGCATCAGACCATCACAAAACGTTCTTGTGGTTGCTGTCTTTTAACTATGACACAACAATCAAGACTACTTCTTATATCAGTCCAGGAAAAGCAATCCTGAGTCATCTTCAGCCTTCCTGACACACATACAAGAGGGACAAACTTTATAAATATACCTACCCTTTTAGTAGATTAAACGATAGCCCATTGTGCTTAGGTGGTGAGGAGATCATTTCTCTTCCACTCTATTTCTCTTCCACTTCTATTTTTTTTCTCTTCCACTCTAACCTCCAAGTATAAGGGAGCAGCAAGGTCCATTGACTCCCTTGAGGATAGTAAAATGGGAACAACCCCTACACAGGCTAACACATCCAACAAGTTGTAGTCCCACAGTAGGTGAACATAATGGGAAAAGTCAGATGCTGACAACAGAGTCCTCAACAGCCTTAGACCCAACAAGCAACAAACTAGATCCATCCAGGGAATCCAGTTCAGAAACCAAAGGACACAGAGACACCTACAGCTACAATATAATTCTACACAAGAAATCAAACAAAAAGCTGAAGAACAGTACTCTCACACTGTTGGTAGTGCAGGCCTAAACTTATAAGGGGTCATGGACCAATGAGTTGATTGTGTGGGTCTTGTACAAATGGAGATCTGAGCGAGGCTAGTCAGGTTTTTTTGGTGCGCTGAGGAATGTGACTGAAATTATTTCCTGTAGTTCCTCTCAGGTTGGGTTTTTTGGGGCTTTTTGGGGTTTTTTTGTGTCTATAGTAATATATCAAGATATTATACTCCTACTGAAAGTTCTTATTTGTCATACCATAGTAATCCTTGGCACAGGGCTATGAAAATAGCCGAACTCTATAATTTCTCATTTAGGCCACTCAGCTCTCTACTCAAAGACATCCCCCTCCTCTGATTTAAGTGCACTTGGCACTGAATTATCTATTCTGGATCTCATTTGAGTGGCCTTCTTTAGAGGTTTCTTTTTGTACAGAAGAGAAGACAATTCTTAAACTTTCTATCCTATTCTTTATGACATTATTCTGCCAGTTGGTCTAGGGTTTCCAAATTATTCAGGCTCAAGTGGTCAAGCATTCTAACCAGAATATTGCATAAAAAGCAGATGGTAGCACATCATCAAGAATCCAAGTTACAGAAAAAATAAGATTACTGAGTTTTCACATTGGTTTTGTGGGTTTTGATTTGATTTGTTTCTTTTGCTTTTATTTTTAAGTCATCATAGGCAAATACACTTTAAGTGGTGTATTTTGGACTCAGAAACAGGTTTGCACATGGAGCATCTCCTAAACTCTAGACAGGGAATGAATTCATCCACGCATGAAATTTTCTGCGATGGTTTCTGTGCTGTTCCCTGAGTATAGTATGTATTTCTAGATCCTCCCCTTACTCTCTTTTCCCCTTGAAGACTCTAGTTCTCCTTATGTGTGCTGTCAGGACTTAATACAGAACCCTGCATTCTGCTCTAGATGTCAACTGAGTACAAACCTTGAAGTAGCTCAATTTGTAGTGTCCAAAACCTCTACTGGATTTAGTTCTTTGTTAGTATGTGCATATATATTTCATTGTAATTTCATATTTGTTCATAACCTGACTTTCTACTGCAGACAAATTGATTATGCCTTAAGGAAAACAATTAAAATTAAATCAAAATTTCAAAAGTTTGGTAACCTCATTTATGTCTTTCTGTAAAGATACCTTCCATATGAATTTTCTTTCTGTTTTAGAGCTTCATAATGTCTTATATCACCAGGGATTTATGCAGAAGAAAGCCATGATTATGAAAGGAAGAAAGGAAGTTTCTGCTCATAAGAAATGATAATTAAAAAATGCCTACCAAAGCAAATGTTTTCTTCCATTTAGAGATAAACAAAGGAACATGACAAATGCCAGTTATAATGTTTATATGGCAGTAGAGTCATACAGCAGTCACTAAGTAAAACTTAATATTGATAAAACTATATAAAATGGTGCCAGAACTATTGCTATTTCACTAAAAAGGAAAAAAGTATTAACTTTTATATGATGTTTACCATGAAGTTTCCAGATCACTATTAAAAAAAACCACTCAAAAATTGTTTAGCTACCTTATCAGAAGATACCATGTCCGGGAACCACCAGTCGCAGCAAGATTTTTTATGGTTTGGATGAGAGAACCTGTGAACAGGCCTCAGGAATAATCTTATATCTAATCTCTGTAACACTTCTAATTATATTTAGAATGAGTCTTGCCTCATTATTAGTACCTTGATCAATTAATCTTTACATATCAAACTACTATTCAGTGTAGAGTTGACCTAAATTTGGTTTAATATGTATTTCACATTAGAATTTATTTACAGAGGAGTTTTCTTGATATAATTGAGTTACTGTTCTGATACCTGTACTGCAAAAATAAATTGGAAGTAAGGAATGGTTACTCAAAAGCAACAGCCTTTTTGTTTCTTTTTTTCTCTTTTTTTTCATTTTTTTTTTAAATAGGCAAAATAACATCTGGCTACTAGATTTTGGACAAATGTATTTTCCATGTAATTTTAAGTTCAAGAAGACCTTATGCTTCCTGTGGTTGCTCTAACCAGTTTCTCCACATTGAGTAAACTCAAACTTGCTTTGAATGAAAGCTTTTGTTCTTCCCCTGAATCTTTCATTATTTATGCTTACAAAGCTGTCAGACAAGGCAAAATACAGTAGGGTCAAAATTGGATTAATTCTGACCACACATTTCTTCTACTGAAGTATTTTCCTTTTAGGCTTAAAGGTAAAATTAGCATACATGTCACCATCTTTACATCTGCATAGTGTGTGTGCATATCTTTTGAGAGAGGAATTAAAGCTACAAAAATCAATTTTTCCTGTAAATTCTTGTTAAAATTTAGAAATTATTTTGCTTTAGAAAGGCTCATGCTCCCAGTTACATTCATATTGAGGAAAATTTGAGTATATTTATTTGCTCACATAAAGGTTGGACTACTTCCTAGAATTGTACTGGAAAACTGGAAAAGAAAACAAACTGCAGGATGGAATTCTAAAATTTCTGGGCCAAATTTTGGTCTTACAAAACTCTGAGTGTGCTGTCAGTGATCCAACAAAATAATTAGGCCCAGCAATTACAACAACTGTTTAGCCTCAGGGATGAGAGGGGTTTCTCATTGGATTCAGCTGGACAGTTCCAGTGTTTAGCTTTGAGTCCAAAAGTAGTTGCTCTGCTGGAATGAGTCCAGAGCACTTAGTATATTGTTAGATAGACACTTAAATGATCCACAGATTGATCTTGTCCTCATGCTTAGGGCTGTGCAACTTATTATTTTCCAGCATAGGCTGAAGTGATGACAGACAATTAATGAAAGGTAATTACAATAAACTCCTTATATTTCATATTTGATGGGACACAAAGAAGAGCTGGGTTCCCAAAGTCTGTTGCCAGAGCCCTGGCATAGATGTAGTTAAGTCAGAAAATGTCAGAACACACCCTTCCCAATGAGAACAGCACATCTATTAAAAATTATTTTGGCTGTGCTGAAATAAGAATTAAACACAGTCTTTCGCCTACGTAGTAAAGGAAATAAAGATTAAAAAAATTATTCTTTATGATGTTATGTGTATGTTTTATTCAATTACTCATTCTGTCCAAGAAATGTCAACATGTGCATCCTCAACTATTAATAATATTTTATGTATCTGGTCAGGGAATAGAATTAGAAGAATAGGGAATAATTAAAATGCTTCAGATTTTGAATGCTCATACCTGATGAAGTATACTTTATTCATACTATTTGCAAAAAAAAAAAAAAAAATAGTCCCCCTACTTTTCCACAAGCTGTTTTTTTCTTACTACCTTCATGTATATTTTCAATTACTGAGTGGATTATACTGTGTGCACCTAACTTGTATCCCTGTGACCTATATATTATATCTTAATAGTTTTAATTTCCTGTTTTCTCCTAGAGGTGGTTGCTTATATGTTCTGCACCTTGTACTGTTGTCTTAGCTTGGAGGAATGGAATGTCTTATAATATTAGTAAAACATTTCTGTTGTTCTTGGATTATCAGGAATTCTGTTATTAAAATATATCAAAAGTCCATCTAGTCAAACCTCTGTTAATGACAGTGGATGGTACCAGGCAGAATACAAAAAGCAAATTCTTAGTGGTAGTCACAGAAAATATCTGGCTTCCTCCCATGACAGTTTATGCCGGTCTCTAAAAATTAGAAATTATTTAAAATTCTGAAAACCCGTAATTTACAATTTTCAAAAGAAATACTGTTTCCAATGTTCTAGCTGCTTTGCATTGCTCTAGCTTACACTTGCTGTTCTTCTTATGTATCAAAATATTCCTTTTTCTTTTCCTTCTTTTTTAACTTCTGATCTCAAAGCATATCGATGTATTAAGCATGTGATGAGTAACAAAGGATTTATGATCTTTGACATTCCCTCAGCGATCTCTGTCAAGGGCATTCTCATCCACGGTTAAGTTTTCTGGTTAGCTGCCCACATCATTGTATCAATCAGTTCTTGTGACACATCTCTCGATATTTCCTAGGCATTATTTTTTTCACATTTCTCTTTATCAGTGCCTTTTCTTCTTTCATAATTGCTCTTGTGATAATTCCTTGAGCTTCTTTTACTATTCTAAAATAATCTTGACTTGAGATGGACTGAGAATTTCTTCACATAGTCCTCCAGATAATGCCATATCATACTTTACAAGAACTAGATAAGAAGTATTTTAGTTTCTTTTGCAGAAAGTGCTGTCTTTTCATAAAAATCATAAGGTCACCTCAGGAAAGCTGAAGTCCTGATAGAATTTAATTTGGCCATGGCAATGCAGGGTGACAAGAAAAGCTTCTATAAGTACATTGGTGATAAAAGTAAGATTAAGGAAATGTGGGCCCTCTCTGGAAGGAAATGGGAGATGTGGTTACTCAGGATATGGAGAAGGCTGAGGTACTCAACCACAATTTTGCCTTGGTCTTTACTAGTTAGAGCTCTAGCCACACTGTCCAAAGTGCAGAAGTCAAAGGTAGTGACTGGGAAAATGAAGAACTGCCCACTGTAGGAGGTCATGTGCAGGATCATCTAAGGAACCTGAAGATGGACAAGTCCATGGGACCTGATGAGAAGCATTTATAGGTGTGAGGGAGCTGGCAGATGAGGTTGCTAAGCCACTGTCCATCATATTTGAGAAGTCCTGGCAGTCTGGTGAAGTTCCTACTGACCAGAAAAGGGAAAATATCACTTCCTTTTTAAAAAGCGAAAAAAAAGAAGACCCAGGGAACTACAGGCTGGTCAATCTCACCTCTGTCCCTGGCAAGATCAAGAAGCAGAGCCTCCTGGAAACTCTGCTAAAGTATATGGAAAATAAAGAGATGGTTGGTGACAGCCAACACGGCTTCACTAAGTGCAAATCATGCCTGACAAATTAACTGGCCTTCTATGGTGAGGTTATACCATTGGTGGATAAGGGGAAGAATAACTGACATCATCTACCTGGACTTGTGCAAAGCCTTCAACAGTGTCTTGCAACACATCCTTGTCTCTGAATTGGCAGTCCATGGATTTGATGTATGAACCACTTGCTGGATAAAGAATTAGCTGGATGGTCACAGTCGAAGAGTTCTTGTCAGTAGCTCAATGGCCAAGAGGAGACCAGTGATAAGTGGCATTCTTCAGGGGTCGGTATTGGGACTGGCATTGTTTAACATCTTTGTTGGTGACATGGAGAGTGGGATCAAGTGCACCCTCAACAAGTTTTCAGATGACACCAAGCTATATGGTATGGTCACCATTGTGGAGGGAACAGATCCCATTCAGAGGGACCTTGACAGGCTTGAGAACTGAGCTTGTGCAAATTTCATGAAGTTGAACAAGATGAAGTGTGAGATCCTGCATGTGGATCAGAGCAATCCCAAGTACAATTACAGGCTGGGTGAAGAATGGATTGAGAACAGCTCTGAAGAGAAAAACTTGGGTGTGCTCATGGATGAGAAGGTCAACATGACCTGGCAATGTACAATAGCACCCTAGAAAGACAAATGTATCCTGTGCTATATCAAAAGAAGGATGATCAGCAGGTTGAGGGAGGTGATTGTCTCCATCTACTCCCCTCTTGTGAGACGCCACATGGAGTTCTGTCTTTCCAGGGCCACCAATATAACAAGGGCATGGACCTGTTGGAGTGAGTCCTGAGGAGGGCCATGAAAATGATCAGAGGGCTGGAGCACTTCTCCTGTGAAGAAAGTCTGCGAAAGTTGGGGTTTTACCTATTGGAGAAGGAAAGAAGTTATAGCAGCCTTCTAGTACCTAAAGAGGAACTATAAGAGGGACAGTTTATAAGGACATGTAGTGACAGGATGAAGTATAATGGCTTTAATCTGAAAGAGGGTAATTATAAGGAAAAAATGTCTTTATTATGAAGGTGATGAGGCAGTGTAACAGGTTGCCCAGTGGATGTTCTGACCTTGGAAGTGTTCATGACTAGGCTGTATGAGGCTTTGAGCAATGTGTTCTAGTGGAAGGTGTCCCTACTTATGGTAGGGAGTTGGAAACAGATGAAATTTGAGGTCTCTTTCAAGTGAAATAATTATATGATTATATGATTACGATTTGATTTAAAAAAACGAAGTACTTTTGTTTAAAACATTAATATAAGAGTAATATTTAAAGAAAAATTAATGTTAGGAAATCAGTATTTCAGTAACATCATATTGGTGATTTTTTTTCCAAGATGGCTTTTTTTGTTTGTATTTATTACATTTTCATATGACATATTTATTACAGTTTTAGGTATCTAAGTGTAGAAGAATAACAAAAATATTATTTAAACAAAACTATGCTTTCATTGAAATGTAGAACCAAAAAATCTTTCAGGGATCTATCATCCAGTTTTAAGAAACTGGAATTAAATTCTAGAATAGTTAGCTATGGCAAGACAACTATTTTTTGTTATCTGGCTAAGAACAGCATTTAACATCAGAGAGGTGAGGATTCTAGTAACTGTGAAGAAGACCAGATATACCCACCCAAACTTTTATTAGAATTTAGTGCAGCTTTAACATGATGTTTTAAAAATAAAACGTGACTTTTATGGTGTAAAATGTGCTTTTACACTCTGATCCTTTTGTAAACAGAACCAGTACCAGAAAATGGAGAAATTTGTGGTTTTTTAAGGGAATGAAGGTGTTGCAAGTCATTATACTGCAGATTCCTTATGTTGTAAGTGAATGCAATAGGAATGAGAAAATGGAAAAGATTTTAGGAATGAGGAAATGGAAAAGATTTAAGGAATGCTGAAGAGATTTTTTCCATGACTAGAATCACGTGATCTTATTAAACACTTTCACCATTCAAGTCATTCTTCTTCCTTTGTATGGAATAGCTGAGGATTGTCTTTCCTTGCCTTCTTTTTATTTCCTTCTTTTCTTTTTAATGTATTAAATGAGAATAGTTCATTAGACAAAAATAACTAAATAAACTTTGACTTGAGATATCTTGACTGTTTTAGATATTTGACTTCCAACATCAAATTGTATGTACTTGCAGCACATTGTAACAAGCACTAAAAGTGTTGAACCACTAGGTCAATGTTCCTACAGATGTAGAGCATTAGGTTACTATTTGAAAAAAATAACTGGCCATCATTTGGTATGCTCAGACAACTGTGTGGACATAAATTGGTAACTAGTGTTTAATTCACTAATAAAATTTGTTCATTCAGTCTGTTTCCTGCAACTACAGTGAATCTTTAGTAAATTTTCTGCCTCTAAGCAATACATAAGCGTGGTTTTTTTGCAAAATTGTTTGCATTGCCTAGATCACCTCAAAGTTTGATTTCATAGAATTTCATAAGATACTGAGAAATGGAGTCAGATATATTAGGTAATCACATGATAACTTTCTTTAGTGGCTGCATATTCCAGGGGACCAAATGGATGACATATTTTTATGCAGTTCCAGAGAAAAGGGAGTTTGTACAGTGTTCTTTCATGAATTTTGAAACCTCTTTCCCTCAATATAAGATACAGCTAATAAATAGTTACTTAGTGACTCAAAGACTTTAACCAGAACACTGGTCTCTGATAGGCTAAAAGCTCTGAAATTTTTCATGTTTTAAGGAAACAGTGTCCCTAAATACTGTGTTAATAAGTATTTCAGAGTGTTCTTTCTTCAGAATAACTTCCAATGGATTCTCCTCTATGTTAAGCTTTCAATAGACCACAAATGGAGTGCTTAGGAACCCTTCTTCTGAAATCTACTTTCCTTTCAAACAAGTCTCAATACAATAAAAATACTTTCTTCAAGCTGATAAGTTTATAGCATAACAATCATTAGGCTATAAATATCTGTTAGATATACTCTGAGGGTTGCCAACTTGCAATTGATAATAATCAGAAGTAGTTCTTCTTTCTAGTACTGTAGGTAAATTTGCTTATGGTCCAAAACAAGGAAAAAAACCCACCCTCCTCTTTGTAATTTATTGATTTCAAGACTCTGCTATCAAGATGATGCTTGTAAGGCCCCTGTAAGACACATGCTCATTCTCTGACTCTTCCTTTTTCTCCAAAGCAGGCTGATACACTGAAAGTTGGACTTTTTTGCTCTATACACTGTAGACTAAATTAAAACAATGCTCAAAATATACTTCTGTGGTATGCAGTTTCAGTGGAAAACTGAGGAGTTCAAAGGAATTTAAAGGAAAAGAGAATCAACTCTATGTACAGTCTATAAATTACACAGGCTATCTAAATGCCCTGACCTTTTCCCCTATAGAGAAATTTCCTACATTTTTGTAACAATGGCATATTAACCAGTCTTAATACAGCATATAAAATTTATTTTCCAGAGCTTCTCACTTCTTTTGCTTTTTTCCTCCTTTTTCTCAGTAGTAGATCCGAATTCCCATAAATGGTCCAGTGTTCAGTTCAGCGTTATGGAGATTTTACCAGGCTAGGTTATTCCTTTTAAACCAGAGATTAAATTATTTCAATAAGTATTGTCTTTAGAAAACCATAAAAGTTAAATTGCAAACATAAACCACTGCCTTTTCTCCATTTCTCGTCCTCTCATCCTCAAAGGACTCCATATTGAAAAAAAAATTAGTCTTGAAATATAAATGGATCTAAAAGTCTTCAACCAGTTGATCAGAATAAGAAAGAGAGTGAAAAATACTCTTTTGCTTGAAATTCTAGTAGAGCATAGAAACATACATTATTCTTCATAAAGTGTATTCTGCTTGTTGTCTCTCATCTCACTGCTCTGTTTTGAAAGAGAAAATGGCTTAAGACACAGCCTCAAGTTTTATTAAAAATTTATTTGTGACTTGGTCAAACCAATACTGTAATGAGATACAAAGAAACTATAATAAGGAACAAAAAACAAATTCATCTGGTTTCTGGCATACATGTGTGTCTTCAGGCTAGCGGGGGAAAGTGTGCCTGGTCCTGCACTGTTGCCCGCTGGACAAAATGTTTAAGGCAAAAATATCCAGTCTGACTTGACAATGTGACCATACTATTCAGGGATGAATTGAATAGGAAGCAAGAACAAAATATAGTTCTACAGTCAACCACCAGTGCTGGGACAGAGCCAGCTGCTATGGGAAGTGGATGTCCCTCCTTGCACTCCCCTTTACTTTATCAGGAGCGTGAGCACATCACATTGCTATTTCTAGCAACGTAGGAGGTAAACTTAACTTTTTAAAAATTATCTGAAATCTTCAAATGTTCAGGGATTTATTGTATATGCTAGTCCATTACCATGTTAATGAGTTTGAGTGGGCATGGGTACTTTAGGTTTGGGGTGGAAGTTGACTTAATTAAATTACATATTTATGAAGTTCATAATGTTGATATATATTTGTGCATCTCAACAAAAAGGTCAAACATACTTATGGGACTTTATTTAAGGTATTTTCTCCTTTCAGCGTTGTTGATTTTATAAATGTAATCTTATCTAAAACTTTTTCTGGAAGCAATATCATCTTGCACACAAACAGACATAGCACGAAAAAAAGAAAAATTAGTAAGGTGACGAATGCTAATGCACACTGAAAAAATCTCTGAAGCTTGGCATGTTCAAATATAGTGGTGTTTTAAAAGGATCTGATGCTCAATAGGTCTTTGCTGAACATCAAGTAGAAGGATTCTTTAAAAGTCTTTTCTTCAGGGCCTCTGAACCAAGGACACACAACATGACTATTTAAAATCTGAACAAAGCACAAACACTAGTGCTGTAGCATATTCAGAAAGATTAGTTCAAAGACCTGTCTTGGGCTAAAAAGGGTGTCCTGGATGGGAAAAGGACAATTTCCATGCAACACACTCCTTGTTTCCTTTGCCAACAAAAATATCCTTAGCAAAAGAGGGTTTTTTCAGTTAAGTAACTGCCTTCTTGGATCTTCCTTAGTTCTCTACACTGGTCTCCATCTTTAAATAGATGAAGACTTATCATATTTGAGTGCTAGAAGTTAGGTTTCCGAAAATGTACTTTGTTTCTCGAATAGAAATATTCTTTGAAATTCAGAGTTCATGGTCTAAATGTCTGTGTTTATTTACTTCAATGAATAAAACATTCCAGGGTCTGTCATGTGCTTCTAAGGCCAAATGCAATGGCTGATCTTCTATTCAGATGACAAAATTCTCCAAAACAAGCTGGACCCTTTGCTTTGCTTTCTGGGAAGGAATACCCTCCCCACATCTTGATGGACTCCATACCATGTTCAGGCATTGCCTGGGAGAGTATCTGTGGCTCTGGGCCAAAGAATGCCTGGAACTGTGCAGTCAGACAACAATAGATTATCTGCACTATGTTAACAGTTTGTTGTAAGTCAGTGCTGCTAACACATACAGCTACTTGTGTGTGGCTGTTCAAGCCTGTTCCCTTGCCCTGATTAGCTTACTAGTGAATCTATAACCAATGCAGCTAGGTTTTGGGATTTGCTTGTTTGCTTGCTTTTTTTTTTTATGCTTTGCCTTTAGACACCAGGAGAGAAACAGATTCTAAAACATTTCAACCTGTACTTAAAATGAAAACTGTGGATTTACACACATTGACCTTAAATGAGAGAAAGGGTAATGCAGTGTGTTGGATGCTTATATTTGGGTTTGGAGGCTTGTAATAATCCCCAGTCCATCAGTCTTTCTGTGAGACCACCAAATCACGTTGCCTCTCTGTGGTTCAGTCACACACATGCAAAGTTGCATTTTCTCTTCTTCCCAGGAGTCCTGTTAAAAATTATAAGGCTGGCTGACTTTCTGGCAGTTGCAATTCTGTCACAGTACACAAATAAATAGGGAACAATTGTTCCTAGCTCTGATAGTTAGGACAAATTTAGTCTGTAACTGTCTTGATTATTCCGGAGTTCAACAGCTATTACCATAGCAACCTGTTTTAATAAGTTCCAAAGTGCACAAAATACATTAGAATTAGGTTAATTCTGTGGTTAGACACTGTACATAATATGCAACTATGTGGATCCCCATGGAGACTAAAGGAAATACACATTCCACATAGGAGCTTAACCAACAGATCAAAGCACCATACCTACCAACGCAATCTTTTCCCTCTTTTTTACAAAATGGCTTTATTATCTGCAACTTCTGTTTAAAATGTGATTATTCATTTAAAAGTACATAATCTTAGTGAAAACAACACTGTGTACAGAAACTCTTGGTATTAACTGTGCTATCTCTGGAAAATATTTATTATGCTTCAGGATAAAGAGAAGTTTATCACTTTTCTACACATTTATATTCCACCAAATACCAAATCATTGTAAGAATATGGCCTTTCTTATAACAATCTAAAAAGATTACTCATGTACGAAAGGATAAATCCTTCATTTTCAGTTCAGCTTCTGTTTAACTCAAGTAAGATTTCTAGATAATTGGTTTTTTGAACCCATTATCTTTTCATTTGGATCAGTGATATTTAACAAAGAGAGTGATTAGTACAGATAAGTAATATATTGGGAAGAATTACTTTCATGATTACGGACAATGAGAAAAAGCCAAGAAAACTCCCATTTACTTTCAGTGTATCTCTTTTGAAAATAAGTCAATAAGACATTCGTACTATAGTATATTTATTTGTTGCATTTTCAGCCTTCTGTATGCAAGTGTCTTTACAGACATTGGAAACCAGACAGAAAAAATATACTCAGAAGGGTAAGGACAGTTTTATAGGCTTGCTTCCCCTTCTTTTACACAAAAGCATGTAAAATATAACATACTTCCACACTTTTCCTCTCCCTTTATATAATTTTGTACAATTGAGTTTCATTTCCTCACTCTAGCCATTTAGCCTTTTTTTTTCTTGGAAAAGTTAAGTTTGCCTCCTACAGAGTCACTTTAGAGAGGAGAGGAATAAGAAATTTAGTCTTAGCTATCAGTGTAATTTTGCGAATTCATATGACTAACCCTATATTCAAGTTCAGGTTAAAAAACCAGATAAATTAATTTCCAAACTAAATAAAGGAAGAAGTATAACCAATGGATTTTTAAAATGCAAAATGTGTGAAGATACTCCTTTATGGAAAATTTGTAGATTTTTTTTGTAATTATTGCATGTGATTGTATTACTCTACTCTAACTAATCAATATTTTCCTAACGACGTTTTCTTGCAGTATGCAAAGTTACCTCTTTACTTTAAAAAATACAAAAAATTGTTTTCTTAAATCTTAATTTTGATTCTGTTTCTACAGCCTCATGCAGTCTAAAATCTATATGAAGAGACTTACTTCATCAGTCCCTCTGTTGTGCCAAAGAACTGTCATATGGATTTTTGTGCCAGTCCCATCAAGGTAGTTTTCAAGGTGATATTACAAAAAAAGAAAATATTGTTGAAATGTTAGTTGACTATTTAGATTTTTGAATTTTGTTGTTTCAATATAAATGGGGGAGGGAATCAGGAGAGTGGAGAGGGAACCCAGAACTCCAAATATGAAGTAGTTGTTTTTTTAAAGTATACATGTTGAATTATTTTTCACATCAGAAATATTATATATTTTACATATATATATATAGAGAGATAGAGAGTATGATCGTGTACTGTGGTCACTGGTATTATATTAATTTCTTTAAAACTAAATAAAAGCACAGCTGTTGAGAAGAAGCATTGCACTATGCACCTGGTCAATGTCCTGCCAGTTGAAAGTATATAAACATCACTAATTACTTAAAGGATAAACCTTGATTTTTTAACCCGTGATTAGGAGACCTGGCAGCAGAAGTTTAGGTATGCTGGAGGAAAACATAAAAGGGGTCATTTCTACACTGCTACTTGCTGTAAATGAGAACATCTTCTGTTTTCTTATATTTGTGCTGAGTTTGTTATTTCAGGCAATAATTATGAAATTATATTTTTTCTTTTAATGGACTTGATCAAGATTTTCATGAAAGTACAAGCTTGACAAGCCGTAACAATGAAAAATTTCATAATCTAGTGCACCACCCACTGAGCATATTGCTCTATATCCGAATCAGATATGAGTCAACATCCAACAATTATTTTGAAGGGCATAAGCTAGCATAATGCATAAACCCCCCCTCTTTCTTTCCAGTAACTAAAGAATTTAAAGTATTTTTATGAACATTATAATATCCTTGTCACTGTGTTGTGATCCAAGGACTAGAGGATGTGGTGCATAAGATATTTTTTTTGTTTATTTGTAATTGCTGTCATTAAGCTTTGATTAGCCAGCACAATTGCCACCATCAGTCAACAATGACCTTGAGGTTTTGTTGCCTCACCCATAGGCCAAGGCAAGTGTTGACTAGAACATTTGTTCTCACCATTAAAAACACTTCAGAAGATGATATCTGGCAAATACTGCCAAAATCCTAGCCTGTAGAAGTCCACTGAACTTCTAATCTGCCACCCATTGAGCTGTGGTTTCCAGGTGGCTGTTTCTTCTTTTATTCAGATCTAATAATGCATTTTTTATGCTTTCATAAATGTTGTCTGAAAATGCCATTTAAACTAAGGTTTCATCCAGAATAGCCGTTGATAGAAAAAGAAAATGAAAACTTTGAAATGTATTCATAGTATTCAAAAGCTTTTAAATCCTTATCTACATTTTCTTCCTTTCTTTCTAGTAGTATTGGGAAAATCAGTGCTTCAAACAATCTTCCCCTTCCTCAGAAGGTGATAAAAAGCTTATATTCATGCTGTTGTACCACTAAGTTTACAAGGTGAGCGGAATTTTATCTTACTCCTCCACATATCCTTCATATATTAATAAAATTATCTTGTTATGATATTTTAATGATGTTCAAGATAAAATAAAAAATGTAATTTTTAAAGATATATATCTAATTAAAAATATGTACTTAAAAATCATTTTGAAACAGCTTAGTGATGCAGTTGTTATTTTCTCAGATCCGCATGTGCTCAGTCTGTACAAATGAGATGCCAGCTTGCAGAGTGGTTATATTAAAATATAATCTATCCTTCTTCCTTTTGAAATCAGTTTTATCTCACAATAGTGACATTTAACTTTACGGCTTTACAGAAAAATTAGGATGTTTGAGCACTGGACAAGAGATTATACATGTAATTCATAGTCTCGAAACCTAAGAATAATAGGATGCATCTTATAGGTATAATACATCAGGTCATTTAAAGACAGACTAAAATGACATTTTTTAAAAATAGGCAGATCTTCAGTTGAAAGAGACAAAGGAAAGGAGAGGTGAAAATTCTCTGTTGAATAGAGGGTAGAAACAGAGAATAGAGGGTAGAAACATGCAATATACACGAAATATAAATATATAAATCTGTATGTTCTACATATGAATGTGCAATACATATGTAAAATCTACCAGAAGTAAGGCCACACTAAAGTGTAATATCTTCTATGAGGAAAAAAAAGTTTAGTCTCAAAATTTTTGAGAGGAATGAGATTTTGGGAAAGATTTCCTACAGTATTCTCTTGTAGAATGAGAGGGAAGGAGAAAACAACTGACTCTTAGAATGAAGCTTGTGTTTATGATGCGAGGATTTGGCATGGTTCCCTGACATAACAGAGTGTCAGGTACAATGACCTCCACAATACTTTTAGGTATATGAGATGTTGACCTTCTAAATTCTGCTAAGCAACACATTCTGGCATGACTATGGTTCATGACAAAGCCTCAAGATTCAGTAAACATACTTTCTATGAATGTCACCAATTTAAATATAAGTAATTTAGAATACTGTCAGAAGGCAGTAATAACAACAGTCCATACTTTCATTCAGTCAACAAATCACTCCAGGACATCACATTCAAATATCTTTATGAAGTTATTTCTTTCCATTTGTGTTGAGACACAACAGCTAACCTTATACAAGACCTTAGTTACATGATGGGTAAAGTAGAGCTAACTTACTGTGATAAAAACATGTATTAATGGAGAACACTATGTTACATTATTATTGAAAAATTATTTCTTACAAACCTATGGCTGGTTCATCAAAGAAGATTTCTTTTTCTATAAATAATAAATACTCAAACCAATTTTTTTATCTCCATGCGACACTGACTTGCATCAGCTTTAGCTTACAATGAAACTCAAGAAGGAAAAAAAGGAAAATGAATTTTACTTTGAGGTAGATTGCAGCTATATTTATAAAGCAGAACAGAAAGGTCTTTAATATAAAGTAAAAGCCTCTCTATATGATAACTCTATAACATAATACTAATTTAACATTAAGATGTAAAATATTTTTGCAATCCTAGGTACGTGTCATACACTACCATTATACAAAGAACATTGTGAAGAAACATGATAGTCCTGTAGAGTGAAATTTTCTTAATATTTCCAATCATCTCAAAAGCAGAGACTGTGGCTCAAATAAGGTCATGTCCTCAGCTAAAGGTAACACCACTGTTTGACGTTAAAAAAACCTGGAAAAATAAAACCAGTCTGTAAAGTTTCTTCCCAAGAGTAAATGTTATTTTTTAGTTGGTGAAAAATAGAGCATACTAATTCTATCAAATCCGTGAATGAATTACATATGCGTCTATGTTCACTTGATTAGGGTAATGCTTATGAAGACAGTTTTGGGAAAGGAAATGTATAACTGAATACCTAAGGAAATTTTGTCACTAGAGCAGTATTTGCAGAACAAACTCTGAAAAGAAACTCATATAGAGCTGAAGGACTTTCAAAAATTTGCTTTTTCTTAATAAAAATTGATTAGCATTCCTCTTTTTTTCAAAAAATATGACATTTCTAAGGATTAACAAATTGTCTGCAAACCTATTTGCAGTTAAGGTAAAATCTGTCATCTCTTTTTCAGTGTTCTTTGGTAGAGGAAAATAGGTAAGCTTTCTTTTGTTTAAATAGGAAGGAAGTAAGGGCCACAAGTTAAAAAAACCAACCAAACAACAAAGAAGGAAAAAAAAAAAAGCCCTAACCCCACTAAAAAATGTTAAGTTCTGCCTTAACACAATTTAAGACTTTTTTTACTGTGAAGTTGATCAAAACTGGCACAGATTATACAAAAGATTGTAGAACCTCCCTTGTTGGAGATACTCAAAAGCTATATGGACATGGGTAGCTTGCTTTAGGCAGACCTTCTTGAGCAAGAGGGTTAGACAAGACAGTCTCAAGAGTTTTCTGCCAACCTCAACCACTATGTGATTTTTCTGATTCCGTGATAATCTTGTATATTTTTATTAGGTATCTACACTGCCATTTTCTTATCTAAATCTGTCACTTAGAAAGGTAAGTGATGCAGTTTCAACCATTCAGCATAAGATTTTCAGCAGCCTTCAGAATTAGGCTTATTCTTCACTTACTAATACCATACAAAAGACCTAATGTGAGCAAAAGACACATCCTATATCTTAATGGCAGTAAAAATAAAATAAATTAAAATAAAAGGGACGATGCAGAATAATCAATTAAAATTACTTCTAGAAATATAATACCGAACAATACAAGAAACCATAATGTCAGCTCGATTCTTCTTTACATTAAATCTAAGTGCTCTGGTCTAAGGTTTCTGAGCAACTCATTCTCTAAACTGCTGTTCAAGTTAATGTGCAAATAGCTATTCATGCTTCAGTGCTTCTGTATCAGTTTTTATGGAAGGTTGTTTTCAGAACTATTTTTATTATGTTTGCTGATTGATTAATATTTCACTTCTTAAGCAGCAATAGAAAGAAAACTTGGGATGATAAAAAAAAAATTAAACAGCAAGCCTTCAGCATATTTGGATCGCTGCCCAAGACTTATTTAAGTCAAACCAATGATCAACATATGATATGGACTCTATCAACACAGACTTTTAGAGAGTGTGTCTTGAAAAAACTTTATTTTAAATGAATACCAAGATTTTTATTTATAAGCACAAAACCCCACATCAGTAATTTAATAATATAATCTAAATTAGCATCTATAATGTCAATAATAAATTGAGAAGAAATCCCGTATTTATGACAGTGCACAGGCTTGTTTTCTTTAACAAAACAAGTCTTTCATAAGAATGTACATGAGAAGTACAACACACCACACTAGCTCACCTTCACAATAACAGACCTCTGAATTTTCAAGTCTTGGGCCTCTGGATCCAAATTTAAACATAATGCTTGCTTTGGTGACTGACAAGTAGACCTTATCCAACACCAACAGGCATTTCTCCTTCTATTCACTAGGAATTGTGTGGTTCACTTTGTTATAAGACACTATTGTAATACACTATTTAAAATGCTGAGTAGGATACAGCTCTGGTTTAAATAGAGTAAGGAGAGAAAGGCATACAGGTATAATGCTCTGTATGATTAGGAGCATTTAGTCACTCTGGACAGTTGTTCTGAAGGGAAAGCAGAGATTCTACTGTCTCCTTAAACATTTTGTCCCCAGTAAACCACACTATAAAGATTAGTTCTTATAAAAAGGTCCAACTAAAAAAAGAATAGCAGTTAAACAGGCAGAAAAAAGATGCAGATATGCATAAAACATCATATATGCATTTTTACATGGATATGATCACTTGAGCTGTATTGACACTAAGTCTAATCATAATATATGCATGTATAAATTCAGAAGCACATACTTAAGAGACCACAGGTGAAGGTAAGTATATCATTTTGAACTACATTTTTTCTCATACTTGCATTAACAAAGTACGTATTAGTGGAAGAAAGTATATGTTACACTCAAATATTCCTTCAGTGAAAACAGGGAAATGTCCACGTGGCAAATTCAAATTCTTCATCAGACTACTGACTATAATGCTTTAGCTTATTTAGCACACTGATATTCATAGTGACTGTATTATTACTCACATTCTGAGAACGTATTTGTGTCTCATATGGTGCACTATACTGTTCCATTTAAAGATGAGTGTGTCAAAGCAATAATTATTATGCAAAGCAGTTTGGAACTATACTTTCATATAGTAAAATGTTTTACGGAGTTGTTTAAGTCTTCTGTCTCAGAGGAAATAAGAAGAATTAATAACAAAACACTCTGGAATTGGTCTTCTGCTCTATGGAGGATGTGATTGAACCTTTTTTTTAAAGAAAGTCAAATTAAAGTGCAAGGCCTTGACAGAATTTTAATACTCATGAGTGAAACTGCCATCCTGAAAATCTCTGTTCTTCTGGCACTGAGCCCTGGAGGAACTTAAGCTTGGTAGAAGATGCAGATTTCTATCTGAAAATTCCTCAGGCTTCTGAAGTCCTGCTTCTGTACATTCCCAGAAATGCCTTGGTTTTGTAGGGTTCAACTAAATGTGCAAATTTCACATCAAAGCCTGACTGATATCCCAGTATGAACTTCTTACCTTCTGAGCTCTTTTCTTGCTAAAATCTTGCCACTGTAAGGAAATATGGAAGAAATGTTAAGCCAGGAAGAAAGAGAGCAAAAGAGACAGAGTCAGGGATGATTTTGCCTTGTATAAGATGAGAAACTGATAACTTGTAATTCTTGTAGAAACCTATTTTCTGAGACATTTCAGTGTAAGGGCAGTCAAAGCAGGAACCAGAAACTGCACATTGATTATCTCAAGTGCTGCAATCAGTGTGCTACAGAATCTCACTTTTTGACTTAATGGTTTCTAGGACAAGGGTGAAAGCACAATTTTACTCCCAGTAATTCATACTAGCTAGCTCAACTGAAGACTTTGGAAACTGTTTTCAGGTGCTTAACTTCCTCTGAGCACAGCAGAAACCCTTCCTTTATGGTTCTAGTCTCATTTTTAGAGACTGGCATCAGGAAGCTACCATTTTAGTACTCCAGGCATAGGTAGTTACAGGGATTGAGACTTTTTGGGTACAACTGAAAAGAAAAAACACCATTTATATATTTAGCATTCTTCATTTAACAGAATATGAGGCACAAATCAAATGCCCATATTTATGCAAGTGATCTGTGACACATCTAGACTGGCTGTCCAAACTGTCCTGACTCTTCCTGTCATATTAGGAGCCTTAAAATAAAATAATTAGGCAGAATAAACAAGTTGCACTCATTCCTCTTACTATTATTAAATTCACAAGAAATGTGTTACTGGAATATATGTAGACCACATTTTTGTGTGTAACGCATGAAAGAGACTACCTTCATAAAATCTTAATAGTGATATACACCTTCTTGTTAATTTTTGTTTTTTCCCCCTTTCACCCCCCAAACCAGGCAAAATATATTAAGTTATTGTATTTATAGTATTTCAAACAAGACATTTAAAATAAAATAACAACTAAAGGAGAAGTGTTAGATATTTTTAGACTTATGATTTGGCACAAATAACTATACATATTTACATATGTATAAATTTGCAACACTGAGTTAAATAGATGTTGATTGGATGCTCTAAAGATGCATATTATATAAGTTGTCACTCTTTTGATTCAGTTTCCTGTCATCATTTTCTGTTTTGTTATATAAAGTTTGATTGTAATGACTACTCCTGTGTACATAATTCAAAGGGCAGGAACTATGGATTTATACAGTACAATAAAAAGTAATTTGATTTGATCTCCATTTCTTCCCTAATCATTCCCACTTTTCATTAGATTTGCCACTGAGTATCAAGTATTTCAGCGAGCTATTTGTAATAGCCTATTTCCAATACCGTCCTGATAAAGGCAAATCAAATCCTAGTGTATCCAAGTGCTTCTATTACTTTCCCTGAAAGACTCTAACCTAATATTTAAAACAAAAGCAGAAATATTTTTGACTTTTTATAACAATCTTTCACCTAAAATGAAGTTGAGTCCATGATTTTCTGACTCAAAAAAAAATGAAATAAGGTATTATGTATGGGGTTTAAATTTGTTAATGCATTTTAACAGCAGAAAAACATCCACAGTTTTGTTCTTATGGACTTCATCCATTTTGACTAATCCATTGTTTATGATAGTTATTGGAATATTTTAAGCACATTTTGGATGACATTGCTCCAGATTGCTTGAATTTAAATCTTTGTAAAAATTATGCTGCTCCTGCAATGTTAGAGTTGAGTATTGTTTGCATCAAAAAGACTGGAATTAGAGTTTCTAATGATTCATATTTGAAGGTGAAAAACAACACCTCCAGTTCCTTGGGCTGAAATATGTCTTCCATGGGCACAATTTAAATGAAGTGCAGTATTTCTAGAGATGGAATAGCTGTAAGCATAGTGGAGTAAATTCATTATAATGATTGGCATTGGCAGATAACATCTCTGGTGAGTATCTACCCGAGAGAAAGTGTTCAGCATAATGGAATGAAAATATGGGATAAATAAGTTTGTAGAAAGCCATTTCATTAAAAATATCTATTTATAATAAAACTGTAAAATCAACAGTGTTAAAGGGAAAAACAGATTTCCCTAATAACAATTATATGAAATCTTCTAGCACCCTGTACTAGAAGAATATTTTTTGTACCTATTAGGTAAATGAAGTCAAAAAATAAAATGAGCCTTTTAAATAGGAGGTCTGCTGGAGATAAGGTTATATAAGCAGATTCTAAAAAAGCATGGAAGAGGATCACAGCTGATATAACACAGCATAGTTTTATGATTCAGTAACACTACTCCAATTGACTGCTGCCAAAGTTCTGGCAGAGGGAGTTTATTTTATAGAATATGGTCTCAGCTTTGCATTAGAGAAGTTAAATATGCTCATTTGCTAGATATGTTTGAAACAAGACTTGAATAAGGATCCTTCTTGGGTGGTTTATTCTATTACTACTAAGAATACCAAATGACTCTGGTTCTAGGATAATTAATAACCTGTGATTTCATAACCTCATAGATTAAGAGGAGTATAAAGGACCAATATGAATCATGCTGCTTGACCTCTTGTTTAGCCTAAGCTGTGGAATTACGACAGTTGAAATACAGTGATAAGCAACCTCCATTGCTCTCTATTTAAATTCTTGCGATATTTTTATGCCTGAAGACTGCAGATGCTAAGCCATAAAAGCAGATAGACTGATGATGTAAAACACAATTGCAAAGGATCCTCTCCACTGTAGCACAAGAGAATTGGAAAGTTTTTATGATAAGCCTGCCTCTCTTGGATAAAAGAAAAGGCATAATTTCATCTGTTTACATCCCGAGGGTCTTTATTAACACACGTACTTGGAAGACATTATGTTATTAGCTAATCAGCAATGCAGAAATAGTTTCAAACATGAACTTGAAATTCACACATGCCGATGATGAGCTTTCATTATTCACTCCTTATGGTCTTGTTTTGTCTTTTTAGACAGTTAGTTGACAACACTAATGCTTTCCTTTTGAGAAATTCTGACAATCTATTTTGAAGAACTTTCCTGTAAGAAGATATTGCGCAGGGAATCAGGACAACGGTGCGTTACAGAATTATAAACCATCCCACTGACTCTGGAGGGACTGTTCACCAGTTGTGCATATAGTGTTCCCTTCCTGCCGACAACCCAGCTGAGCAGCCAACGTAACTAAATTCTCTAATGATTGAGCTAATCATCATATCACACTTCTAACTGCCAAGGTAAAAATGGTGACCAATGCAAAGAGAATACAGACAGCATTGCCCAACAGAGAGCTGGTTGCCAGCTGCTGTTTCAGCCCTGGAGGGCATATGTAGCTTGTGTAATTTTGAGCAGCTTTTCTTAAACAGGCCTGAACAACTCAGGCACGGTTTTGAGAGCAGAACACTTGTAAAGGTGAGCTTTCCTCATTGTCTGTAGCTGGGACTATGTGTAAATATTCCTTAGCCATAACCAAGGACTCGGCCATTTTTTTACAAATAACTTCTGCCTGATACAGGACATGATCATGGAGTAAAACCATGGCATATGGAGGGCATATGTAGCTTGTGTAATTTTGAGCAGCTTTTCTTAAACAGGCCTGAACAACTCAGGCACGGTTTTGAGAGCAGAAAAACAAACTCCTGGTTCTGAAGCACTTACTTTACGAAACCGGGGAAAAAAGTAATATGTTGAACAATATATTTTCAGGCATACAATATTGTGTAATTAAATCTCAGGCTGAGAAACTCCCAGTGTTCTCTGTCTTTAACAAAACTTTTAGTCTTCAGTGTATTAATTTGTATCAGGTCGTTTTTAATTCTGTTGCTTTAATGAAATATTTCCTAAGAGATCCCTATAGGAAAGTACCTTTATGGTACAGATTTGCATCAGAATTTCTTTGTACAACATCCTCATTCCTCAAGAAACATTCAATTATTCTGAGTAATTCTATTTATTATCTATCATCATTCTATAAATATTAACTTTGAATTTTTCAATTATTTGCAGAGATTTCTTTCAGTACATTCAGTCAGTTTCAGTCTATTAACTCTTTGTAAAAATAATGAAGCATTTATATATCCTTAAAACATGAAGTAGTATATTAAAAAGCATTTCACAGAATCATAGAATCATAGAATAGTTTGGGTTGGAAGGGATCTAAAGATTTAGATGTTCATTCCCCTGCCATGACAGGGACATCCCATTAGATCAGGCTGCCCAAGGCACCATCCAACCTGGCCTTGAACACCTCCAGGAATGGGGTAACCATGAATTCCCTGGGCAACCTAACCCAGTGCCTCACCACTCTCACAATTACGTTCCAAAACATAACACTCACCACAGAAAGAAAGATTTGGAAACAGACCCCTGATGTAAGCAAGTTGTAGCTTTGTTTAGTTATTCAGCACTTCTGATGTCAATATTATTCATTAATCAATGCAGGCTAAATTTTTATACTGTCAGTATACTGATTTCAATGCCACTTTGGGTCCAGAAGCTATAGCTGCTTTCATAAGTGCAGAGTCCAGGCTAGTAAATCCTACTAACAAAGACATTGTGCTGCACACAATCAGTTCATGTATCTCCATTGTATTAGCAGAACCAGGGATGTTCTACAAGGACACTTGATGGTGCAGCTTGTGCTGTCAGGACTCATTGGCTCTAGCTTAGAACTGTTGTTTTGACTCCAGAGTTTGTAGGCCATAGTCCGTAGTCAAGTTGATTCTAGGAGAGCACTCTGGGTCAGGCCAAACACTAGCTTTGTATTAGCCCCATTCTACTACTAGTTATCATAGAAACCTGGAACAGTTTGAGTTGGAAGGGACCTTAAAGCCTATCCAGTTCCTACCCTCTGCCATGGGTAGGGATACCCCCAACTAGAGCAGGCTACTCAAGGTCCCATCCAGCCTGGCCTTGAACACCTCCAGGGATGGGGCAGCAACAGCTTCCCTGGGCAACCTGTGCCAGTGCCTCACCACTCTCATAGTGAAGAAAATCTTCCTTGTGTCAAGTCTAAATCTGCCCCTCTCCCATTTATACCCATTCCCCCTTGTCCCACCACTGCAAGCCTTTATGAACAGCCCCTCTCCAGCTTTCTTGTAGGCCCCTTTCAGGTACTGGAAAGTCACCTTTTGAGATAAGTGTAAAAATATGTTATGTAAATTGGCTTCCTCTTTAAATGATGACAGCTCTACTGAAATGACTGTAGACTCCTGTTGTACTCCAACAGCCCTCACAGGAGCGGGGACTCAGTTGGAGGCTAGACAGGTGATCAATCTAGGACTAACCATGCTGAGGAGTCAATGCACATATAATCCTATATCACTTTTTCAAGCATGTGGATGTACACACATAGAAGCATATAAACCTACTCCTAATACATACATAGCCACCTGAATTAATTGCAAATGATGGCTAGAATATCTCACATATTCTTCTTGGCTAAAGAAAGAAAGGAATTTATTTTATATTATGTTTTCAATTTTATTTTAGAAGAAAAATATAGTGACTACAATAACAAAACCTCAATGTCCAAACCTAAAGAACATTTTAGAAAGAACTACTCCCGAAAATATATTCCCTTTATTCATAAAAATAAAATAAAACACATACAAAAGGGCTAAGGTTAATTATTGTAGTAACTGATGTCCACTGAGATAATTCCATATTTTGTATAATAGATTTGATCTCCATCAGCATGGATAGCTCCATTAACGTTAAAAAAATTAATCTGGCATAAGGTAACTATGAAACTTATAATGTCTCTCCCAAATGAAAATATAATCCTTAATTTTGTTCATGCTTTAGGTTTACAATTTGCAATGCCTTTGCTTCTGTAGGATAACATAACTTGATATGGGTTTATATAAAAAACGCTTGAAGATCTGTGATTTTAGAAATCAGCTCGATTTTCTCTTTTCTTCCCTACAGATTTTACAAGTACATAATTAATATTCACTAAATATTTAGCAATTTTGTGTGTGGTGCACAAAACTACATTTGCAAA
Organism: Piaya cayana; assembly: GCA_013389865.1. Taxonomy (NCBI): domain Eukaryota; kingdom Metazoa; phylum Chordata; class Aves; order Cuculiformes; family Coccyzidae; genus Piaya; species Piaya cayana. The sequence continues at coordinate 86,641 of WAAB01000866.1, forward strand.
TACTACTTTAATGGTCAGCCTGTATTAGCAGGAGATATCACAGGATGTGTTTCTTAGACACATAACTTAAATGCATAAACTGTTCCTTCAATCTGTCTCTTATCAGTAGCCTTTTTGTACTTTGTTCATCACGGAGCACATGATTGATTGGTCACAGATTAGTGAGACCTCTAGGAAACATCTCGTTAATTCAGAATTTTGAAACGCATATTTTGAATATGGATTTCTCAATTTTCAGATGTTCAAAGTCCAGCAAGAGGTCCAGGATGTTAGAATACATCTTTCAAGAAATTGTCCCTAAACTCCTAAAACTCCGAAGAGGACCACTACTGTCCAGAAATATCAAAGAAGTTGCATTTCTTTGTAAAAGATGAACTTTGAAGACAGAGAAGCAAATGTTAATTATTTATAATCATAGCCAAAAGTCATATAAACTTTATTATTATAAAACATGTTATCATCCAAAAGAACTTCATCAAGATATTTCAATCACTCTGCCTACTACAGACCTTTTCCTTTTTTTAGCTTTTGTTTGTTGGATATATCTGATAAAACTGATTGATAAATGCTGTCAAATTCAAGATAAAGATATTCGTAATTTGCTTTTTACAGAATTTATCCTTAAGTTTGTCAAAAGCTAGACTGTGTTCCTTACTACTAACTGTTATTCATATCTATATTAAATTAAAATCGTGACTTGTGGAAATTTCTTTCATGAGAAAGAAAATAAAAAACATTGGTCAAAATTGCCAGCTTTTAAAGTAACTTTTCTGGTTTTCCTTTATTTTATAGATCAAACTTACTATAAAAGTGTCGACTCCTTGAATACTTAACATGAAATATAACTTGCAGTTTACCGTTCCTTTAAGCTGTTACTGCACTACTTCAGAACAGCCCCATTTTGTAAATAACACCTAAGGAAAGAATGGAATATTCTGACTCAGAAAATAAATGCTTTTTGAGCCCTAGAGCTTCTGCTCCTCACAAAAGGGGAAGAAAATCTTGGAAAGAATGCTGGAAGGAACTTCAAGAGATCACTCAGTCATTCCTCTTTTTCTTTCTCAACCAATTATTTTTAGGGCTAGCTTGAAAGATGTTTGTCTAAGAGTAAAATTTTCAATGTGTAAAGAAAATCTCTCCTGCTGCAATTTAAGCTCTTTATAGTTTTTCCTACTGATTGTGAACATGAGAAAGGGATCATTTACTTCCTCTTTGAAGCACTTTTTATGTACTTGAACTCCATTAGAATGTTTCTCTTCTGTCTTTGTTAACTGTGAACGACCCAATTAGTTCATTTTTTTTCAATAATTTATGGCTTCTAAACCTTCAATTGTTCTTGAAGATCATTTCTTTTTCACTTCACCCAAGTTGGTCACATTATACTTGAAGTGCAAATATTGCATCTAAGATATTAAAATGTTATATTATGTATGATGGAGCAAATATATTACTTGGATGTCTTAAGTATAATCAATTTTTTTTACAACAGCATGAAATTTGTCATTCACAAGTAGCATGAAGATTCAAACCACAAGCCTCTTTTGGTAGGTTGGTAGGATCCTCCTCAACCTGTACTTCTGTTCTGAATTGGCATCTAAATATAGATCCTTGCACTTGTCTTTCCTGGGTAGCTTGGCCTCCATGTGTTTATCTGTACATTTACTCCCAAATCTATATAGTAACAATAATTTTTTTTCTTATTAATTAAAATACTGGACAGCATAACTCCAGGACTGATGTTGAAAGTTCATTCACTTCAGGCGTTATTCTACCTTGAACCACTGATAATGTTCTGGTTGTGATTGTGCAACTAATTATAAACCAACAACTAAGCAGTCTCATTTAGACTGTTCTGAGAACCACGAGTTTGAGTTAGAGGGGACCTTAAAGGACTTCTAGGTCTAGCCTCTCTGCCCTGGTCAGAAATATCTTCCACTAGACCAGATTACTCAAAGTCTCATTCAACCTGGCCTTAAACAACTCCAGGTATAGGGCATCTGGATAACCTATTCTACTGCTTTGGCTTTCTGGGTTGCAAATGCACATTCCAGGCTCACACTGAGCTTCTCATCCACCAGCACCCCCAAGGCCTTCTCTTCAGGGCTACTCTCAATCCATTCTCAACCCAGCCTGTATTTGTTCTTCGGATTGCCCCAACTCAGGTGCAGGACTTGGCCTTGTTGAACTTCATGTTCCCACAGGTCCACGTCTTAAGCATGTGTAGGTCCCTCTGGATGGCTTCCCTTCCCTCCAGCATGTCAACCTTGCACAGAGGTTATCTTTAGAAGTCTTGCCATTTTTTTTTATATTTAAATAATTCAATAAGATTCTATGTATATTTCTTCTGCTGTTTGTCCACTACCTACTTGAAGATGTTTGTCATACAACAGTTGCTCAGCAACAAGCTAGTTTGAACCAGTGCTGTCTCATACGCCTTACATTTGTTGAGGAACTTATAAACAGTTTAACTATTTTCCAGTATATGTAAATGAACAGTTTTCAGCTCCTCCCTTTTCCCACTTTTTAAAGAGAGGGAATGTATTTAACTTTTCCAGCCTCCCAAAAATGTTAAGCATCACTTTTCTCCTCAAAACCAATCACTATTATCTCTGGGATTCTTTCAGACAATCAGAATTTTTTTTCAGATTTCTGCAATGTTGGGATGAATTTTACTGGATTTTGGTCTTTAAAGCATTCTCTAGACCTTTCTTTGCCTATTCCAGGTAGAAATTTTATTTTGATTTATCCTTAATTGCTTTAGTCACTTCTCTATAATCAAACTAGTTTTATTGAAGATTGTTTTATTGAAGATTGTTTTACAAGAGGCATCAAGATCTTTGACTTCCTCAGCATTATCTACTCCCCATTACATCCTTCATGATTTTTATCTTCTGTTTGTATTATTCTTTTATATTTGTCCCCAGTGTTTGAGATTGCAGTCAATGAAAAGCTTGTAATTCAGCTTTTCATTAGTAAATTGATCTTCTACCAAACTCCTATCTTTTCTTTGTATTTAATTATCGATTGTCAAGTAAAATCTTTTACAAAGATTTTATGAAACTTTATGGGACTTAATTCAGTTCTTTCGTGAAAATGAAGTATTCTGAGTTGGATGCAAAGATCTTCAGAAATTTTGTGCTCTTAGCTGGAAACCAAAGATAGCAAACAGATACCTGATTGGAATCTGAATGCAGATTCAACACAAGTAACAAATCTCTTTTGATAAGCTTTATAGATTCTTATATTATTATTATTTTTTAAAAATGAAGAAGTACTTAATAAATTGAGACAATGTAAATAAAAATTCACTTTATATCCTAATTTTTATACAGTTAATTTCTATTTATTTTATCATTTATATGATTTAGATGTTTCACAAAGTTCTATGATATTTTCTTATTAGTGTCACTGGGCAAAGAAAACAAAATTGTATGTTTAACATGTTGCCTGAAGCTCAAGAATGTTGATGATCCTCAGAAACAGGAGTTTCAGTTTAAGTGGGTATTTTTGAGGACATTTTATAATTTAAAAAGTCACAGAAACACACATTATTCATTAAGAATGCTACGTACACCTGCTTTTCTTCAACTTCTATTTACAAATTTCCACAAGCATGTAATTTTCTCTTCCCATCCTGTATTAGTCATTTCAAGTATTGCAGTCAATTAATTGTTTGATAAAGCTGATATTGCCTTTTAGTTTCTAATAATAATAGCAATGATGTGATCAATAAAAGTACTGAAGACTGCATTAACAGCAGAATAGCTCTATAAAACAAACAACAGTACTATCACAGTTGTAAAATGCTTGATAATGCCCAATCAGGAACAGTGTGCATAGTGCTGATAACGATCCCACAGGAAGGACGATACATCAGAGAAGATGAGGCATAAAAAACTACAATACTATATCCCAGTAGCCTGATTTGACTTTCCTAGTGTTGGAGCTGAGTTTTCAGAAAGCAGAATTATTCTTCAGAATTATATAAATGAAAAGAAATATGTGAATGGCTTCTACACTTCTGCTTATTCATTCATTCTAGTAAGGACAAACATATATGCACATTAGTAAAGTGCATGAGGTCCACAATGATCTTATTAGCAAAATTCAGATTTTGCCATATAAGCCAAGAAGAAAAATAGAAGCTAGAGAACTGTTTGAAAAAATGACTAACAAACTTAAAAGAGCATGCCATATGTTAGTAGGGATGATTACCCTAAAGTATATATTCTAATTTAGAATAATTTTTGTTACAAATAAGGTATAATGAATAATGTTGGTAAACACTAATTGTGAGGTTACAATACAGTTTTGTAAGCCACAGGCACTCTGAAGTTATTACCATACCTTGTGTCCACTCCATCCAAATGATGAGATTTGGAAGACAGCATAAGTAAGGGTTAGTGAGTTTCTTTGGTTTTGTACCACAGTGGGAAAGTTTATCATCTAAATAATATTCAGTCTGGAAGTCTAGAATGTTTTTTGGTGTCAAATAAAGGCTGAGATTTCTTAGGCAATAATCTGCTTTCAGCAGCTAAAATTTCAAGCTACAAAAGAAATTAAGACAAACTCAATAAAGAGAAACCCATGTATCACAAGTGATAAGAAAAAAATTCTTATATTATAAAATCTGCCAGTGCTACTAACATTTTCCATATAGGTAACTAATAATAAAAACATAAGGATCTTGCAGCAAAAGTAGTTCTTGCCCTTTTCCCTAAAAGCACAAGGCATTGTACAATAAGCAAGCCATAGAGTTCTTTGAAAATCCAGGCAGAAAACATGTATCTATGTAAGGACTTTTGCACCAGTTCTACCTCCTTGAAACATTGTATTTCCTATGTACTTTTGACAATCCAGGAAGACTTCACTATGTACTTAAGTGTATTTAAGACAGAATCACAGAATCACAGAATCACTGGGTTGGAAGAGACCCACTGGATCATCGAGTCCAACCACTCCCACAAAACACTAAACCATGTCCCTCAGGACCTCGTCCACCCGTAACTTAAACACCTCCAGGGAAGGCGAATCAACCACCTCCCTGGGTAGCATATTCCAGTGCCTAATGACCCTTTCCGTAAAAAACTTCCTCCTAATCTCTAACCTAAACCTCCCCTGGCGGAGCTTGAGGCCATTCCCCCTTGTCCTGTCCCCTGACACCTGGGAGAAGAGGCCAGCTCCCTCCTCTCTACAACCTCCCTTCAGGTATTTGTAGAGAGCAATGAGGTCTCCCCTCAGCCTCCTCTTCTCCAGGCTAAACAACCCCAGCTCTCTCAGCCGCTCCTCATAAGGCCTGTTCTCGAGCCCCTTCACCAGTTTCGTTGCTCTTCTCTGGACACTCTCCAGAGCGTCAACATCCTTCTTGTGGTGAGGGGCCCAACCCTGTTCTGCCAGTTGACCTTTCAGGTTCCCTCTCTGAAGCTCTTAACTCTGGTGCAAATTATCTATAAATTGCCTACACATTCCTAAGTTATAACTTTTAAATGTACTGGTTAAGGCTGCAGTAGAGTTAATTTTCTTTGTAGTATCTTATGTAGCGCTTCTTTTGGATTTGTGACCAGAACAGTGTTGATAATAGATTAATGCTTTAGGTATTGCTGAACAGTGCTCACACAGTCTCAACGCCTTTTCTGCTCCTCACACCACCTGCTCAAAGATTAGGCTGGGGATGGGCAAGAAGTTGGGAGGGGACACTGCTGGGACTGCTTACACAAAGACACTCAGTGTCATCTTATATGCTATAAGATATCTGGGAAGTCGGAAGGGAGAGACAGGTATGCTATGTGACCTATGGGATAGACAACTTATTACGGGAAGCAGGGAGATCTACCAGGCTTAGGATGTCTAAAATGTCACTAGATGTCTGTGTTTAAGCAATCAAATAACTTCCTATGAAACCTGTATATTTTAAGTAAACAAATATTTTTAGTAGGATAAAAACCTAAGAATGTAATGTGAAAGTAACCAAAAAACCCCAATCCCATTGCCTACACCATCCACATTGCACGTGTATACATACTAACATAAGAAGAAATATAATCAGTAACAATGGTTTTGTTGTATTTTGGTACACCTACTTGCTACTATCAATATCTGCCTCTATAGCTAGGGTAACATAAGCAGAAATATCATTTAAAGAGAAGGTTATATAAAGTTTATTTGGCTTTTGCTCCATGTCTCTGAGATGGTGACGCTAGCAGGGTTAAGGAAGACAATGTCTTGAGTGTCCTGGTCTGATTGCGATTGGACTATAAGGCATCTAGAGGTGCCTTCCAACCTCACAGTTCTGTGATACTACAGGTTCTTTCAGATCAACATTAAGTTCTGTTGTACTATTGCTTATTAAGCTTATGTTCAACATGAAAGCAAAATAAGAGTGGTCAGCCATTCTGGCCAGTAAAATGTAAGCATATGCTTTTGTATTGGTACATCCAGGTCCACGGTTTGCCTGTTTTTATTAACCAAATGAAAACGTTTTCTCCTTCGGTGATTTAATTTGATGTACTAATTTGATTCAGACTTTGACACCACTGCAGCAGAAATAGAATGACACAGAAACATTTGCCGTGCCCACCCTATTGTTGCAAATGCTACTAGAGCCCTGTGAGTCTAAGCATGCTCTAGCTCCAGAAGAGATGCAGCTGTCCCCTCCCTGTTGGCCTGCAGAGCCCTGCACTTCCCTAACCATGGAGAATGCAAGCAACAACTGCTGAGCTGGAATTGAATAAACCTGCTTTTGCTTCAGCCCTCACCTATTGTTTAGTACAAAGTTGTAATTGAAAAAAAGCCCATTGGCTGAGTAGTGGCATGCATTCGTTTTGATTTGCTTTACCTGTAGGGGCATATGTGTTAACATTTAACAGTTGGCTTGATGATTCACCTTTGATGCTGAAGGCAAAATGGTGTTTCACTCAACTGAAGTACAAACAGTTTGTCCTATAAATCCTTTTCTGCCCTAAAAGAGCTGTGTTCTTAAATAAATTCCAATATTTATCATGCCCAAGTTCAAAAAAAGGCCTCAGAAATGTAGAATTATCTGTTACATGTTATGGTCAGCAAGGGCAAAACAAGATGATATGTTTTGCAATTCACACAATGAAAATAAATATTTAAATATTAAAAAGAACTGTTAGCAGAAACAGTTAACAGAATTCACAACTTTTTCTTCTGATGAAAGATTAGACCAACCCACCCTTGAGTCCAGGATCTTTGTGACTAGTCTAGAAGATGTACCAACACATAAACAGCCTGATAAGTTGAATGTTTCAGAGAAAATGGCAGCTGATCTGAACTACTTTCCAGTAAAGCATTTCTTTAATTTCAGTATATATTGATTCTGACACTCTGAAGATTACACAAGATGAGCAGTCAACATTTCTGTCCCTAAATTACAACCATATGAGGAAGAAACTGGAGACAGCTGCTACTTTTCTTTCTTTGGGGGTGGGGGGGTGGAGTGGTGGTGGAAACTTATATCTGGTCTTTTGCTTGTTTGGGGTTTTGTTATTGTTCAAAACATTTGCTGCTCTTTTGATTTTTTGTAAGCGTTACTGAAGGAGTGAAAGTTTGGATATTCAAGCATTAGTATGTTTGCATCCATATTCTAGTCCAATTTTTCTTTGCTTTTAAATATTATTCAAGGTTATGCACCTAACAAAATAAACCTGAGTACAGGTTTATTAATTTTTTTTACAGGTTCATAAACTTGAAATACTTCCGAAGGGAGTACACTATATGAAAACAGAGAAGCTAGTGGGGAATGATAGCACACTTGTGTCACTCTAGATGGCTATTTAAAAGGAATCTAAATACAGTGGAGACCGAGAACAGTTAAGCCTCTGCAAGATTAGAAATTTATGCTGAAATTTATAGTTGAACATAACAGCATGTATCATATTGATGTGTTCTCCTAACCAGTTCAGTATTTTTGTGATTAATTCTAGTAGCAATGTGTAGGGTTTTTTCATTCTAAATAAGAAGCCTTTTATTACTCTGTTGTTTATTAACTTCAATATAACTTTGAAAAAGTAGAACTGTCTTTGTCCTATAGGACTGCTGCATAAGTAAAAAACAAATTTGCAAATTATTTTAGTCCATCCTGTCTCAGTTTCCTGGAAGATTCTCTTAATATCACTCACAAAGTTCATTTATCTTTCTTGGATTCAAACAATATTCTTCCAACTTAAACTTGAAAAGCAAATCTGTCTCTTCAAATACATAATACTCTCATTGTCTAAAGCCTATTGTAATTATAGCAGGATAATAACATATTAACAACACAGAACTGCATAACTAATTAAATGAGATTTCACGCAGCAGAGTTTGACTATTTGTAACTTAACATAAAGGTTGGCTTAGATAATATAAAATTTTAGATTCCATGACAGAATTCTACCCAAACTAAAATCATATGTCCAACAGCAAAGAGTGCAAGAAAAATTAATCACTTGGCATAATATAAATATCAGGGCTAATTATAGCAAGCAGATATTTAAAAGAAAATAGAAAGCACAATAGGACTAATAAACTGCAAGTCACATTCCATGTTTTCTCAAGACCAGGAAGGAAGTGATGATGTAAATTGGCTTTGGTTTTGTTTCTGACTTCAACATAACACAATAAGTAGAACAACAATATTCTGCATTGAATAAACTCTGAATAACTGTCCATGTGATTCTACACCAACAATATTTCTGGTATATTCTTTATTATGATTACATCTCTTAGAATGGGTAGGAGGCATTGTAAACAGACCATATCATACATACATCAAATTCTTTCCAGCTAAAATGACTCTTCATCATCTTGGGGCAGAGGTCCTGTGAGGCCACTTTCATTCTCTTGGAATTCTCTATAGTGTTTAAGCATGACAAAGAGACAGCAAATATTTTCACAAAGTTTGCTTACATGAATATGATCAAAGAAGAACTATCAGGTCTAATTTCTTGTTCCATTGTGAAGAAAAAAATAGTTATTTTCATTACTTCTGTTCTTCTAAAGAGTGTATTTATACTTTTTACTGGAAAAATTCTATAGATAGGATGAAAGTTGACATATTCATAACTTCCTTGAAGAAATCTGTATTTACCTGAGAATTCCCAGGGTGTGGAGGTACTTGCATTTCTGAAAATATAGAAAGGTGTGTGTGCATCTGCATACATAAAGCTGGAGACAGACATTGTGCTATCAAGTGATTTAATATATTTAAGAAGAATATTTCAGAGTTCTTCTCTAGGGCAATGCTTTGAAATTCTGAAGAAGTTCATTTTTAGTATATAACATATAAAAAGTTTATTATTCCACTTTTCCTTTTAAACAAATCTTGGAAGTGCTTGCTAAGTTCTCTTTTATAAGCACTGTCAGAATAACTGAGAATAATGGCATGAAACTAAGAAAAAGTAAATTTAGGCTGAGCATCAGGACAAATGAATGGTGAGGAAATAACCAGAACTCCCAGTTGGAAAGGATAAAGCACTTTCGGTGATTTAGAACTTAGAAATCTACTTTAGAGAAAAATCCAGTGCTTGGCAAGGAATGGCCCATGTGAATATTGGTTGCTTAAACTCCTTTCTAAGCTGATTGTGCGATTCGTATGATAGACTATCATTCTATCCATTTACTTCTTATTGCTCCTTTATGATAATGTAGTTGGTATCACATAATGTTACAGATTCATCTCTGGAGGATTTTTACAGAGCTATTCAGGCAGACAGTTTTTAATAGGACCATAATCCCAGCTGAAAAGAAACTCGATGTGACCATTCCTCAAAGAACAAAAGGAATCTGTGCATTGTTTATATAGGTTTCGGTTATCTCTTGATATTTATTTGGATCATGCATCTGCAGATATTTATATTAAACTATGTCACTGCAGTAACTAAAAATATGGTTAAAATTAAAGTAGTATTAGGCATTTCTCTACTTTCCATTTTAATACAGTGATATTACCTCTAGTTGATTTTTATTAAAACAATCTGTAATGAAATTTAACATCTGATATATTTATATGCCTATTAAGAGGTTGTTCAGTAATTTTTTTTTAATTATTTAGATATTCCCAATTCACACTGAGAATCAAATACCTTGAAATTGTTCAGAGCTTCTAAGGTTCTGCTTTTGCTATATATTTTGGAGGATAACACAAACACACATCTATACCTTGTCTGAAGGTTTCAAAAATAACTTTTATCTGTCAAAAGATGGTACACAGATAAAAAGATGAACTGGAGAGTTCATGGAGAGTTAAGTTTTTTTTCCAGGGTAGGGTAGTTGGGATGTGACTACAAAAAACTGGTGTTCAGCAGACACGATTCTGGCAGAGTTTTCTGCATCACAGATTCATTTGTTTTCACAGGATTTCCACTTGCACCTGCAGGAGCTTGATGCTCACCACAACCATTTCATATTCTTAAGCAAGAGCTCCATCTTGCCCTTGCTCCTTGTGTACCAATTGCTGTAGTCAACCGAAACTGCCAGGTAAATCTATGCAACTGAGAAATGAGCTACGGTACAATGTAGTTGGCTTTCCAAATTTAAACCAAATAGTCAATAATGAAGACTTCAAATAGAAGATGCATAGCATATGAGCTGGCTTGTAGATTTGCTGTAATATTTAAGTATTATTTCCTTCTGCCAAGAAACTATGTCAGAGTGATAGCCACAGTCATAAGTTCTAATACTAATTTGTCTTATTTTTTTTCCCCCAGCATTTTGCCCTTATGATAAGTCAGCCAACATTCTATGACTTTCAAAAAAAGTTATTATCCAATAGCAGAGAAGCAGAATATTTTCAGAACCTGAACAATCACATTTTAGGCATCTGATGATCTTTCCAAATCTATGGATTTGCCTTGGTGTGTCTAGAGCTTTCAAAGAAAGAAGATATGACAGAAAGAAGAAATTTTCAGAAGTCTTTCTCTTCACAGAACTTGAACAAGGACAAAACAACCATCATCATGACTTTGAAAGCTTTTGGACCCACTGACAATCAGGAATACAAAATGTTCTCTCAGTTAAAATAGATTTGATAAGTCATTTCTTCAAGCACCAGTAACAGATGTTCAAGTATATGTTGGGAGTGAAATAAATTACATTCTCATTTACATAGTTCTGTGGAATTAAAAACTGTAATTGATAGATTTTTCTCATGGTTTCTGGGTACTCTCTGATATGTTGTTCCACACCCTTTCATGCTATGGCTTGATAACAGTACTCAACACTGATGAAGAAATAGTTACTTTAAAGGCTAAGTTTTATTCACCTTAATTTTAAAGGCCTTGACTCATCTTTCTCAGAACATCTCCTGAATTAGAGGATTACTAATATAAAGCCAAGGTTTAGCCACAGTTTTTCATCTTTTGCCGATCTCTTTCATACTATTTTAATTTCATAGCCATTATTCTTCAATTATTTCAGCTTTACTGATTAATCTTTATAATACAGATATTGATACATGTACACTAATTTTCCAGGATCACATTGCAGTTGGATTTAGCAAAGTAAGACTGTGGAAAAAAACACCTGAAATGTACATAACTACTTTCATTTTTAATTTAAATTCAGCTGCATAATAGCAGCAATATATATTGCTTGGACTCATGTGGTATATGTTCCTTAACATAGTGCTTTCATAAAATATTAATAGGAGAAATGTGTACAAATGAAAATGGATTAGTAATGAAATGTAGTAGAACATAAACTATCTTTTTATAAATTCTATTTCAATTATCCAGTATTTCAGTAAATAACGTTAAAAAGCTAGCAGTCTATCTAATCTCATTCATCTTTTAACTGTATTTGGAAATGAAAAACAACAGTTTCTCTCTGAAATATTAATCAGATAAATAGTGCAATACTGAACAGGAAACAAAGAACTAGAACAAGTGGACTATAACCATTTCAGTATGCATTTAGTAATGTAGTTATCAGGTACTCTTATTTACTTGAAAGTCTCTATTAGGTACATTTTCAATGCTTCAGAGTACCAACTAGCTTCTACACCCTGATGAATACATTTCACATAGTGGTAACCTATTTCCTTTTTGAGCTTTTGCACGAAGCGTGAGAACATCAAGACAAGAACTGATGAACTATTTCAGCCTTAGCACAATCTCTCATTTCTTTTAATAGTATTATTCCAGGTGAAAAATGCCTGACTGCCATGTGGATGCTTTCACAATGAGAATCTTTAAAAATGCCCTCAAAGTGATCATGCAAGGAATAATGACATTTTCTCAGAATGCTTATGCCTCATTCCAAAGTGGATAAAGCATTCATGAAGTCAGGAAGACTAGAATGAACCACAGGAACATCTAGCATCAATCATTTCAGGTAGCTTAGCATAAGTTTTCATATTTGTCCTTCAGACTGTATGGGTTGCTCCATGCTTTTGCAGAACTTTGTTGCTGCTTTCTGAAATCTGTAAATTATGAGATGGTCAGATGTCCTTCCTTGGGCATGAACTTTGATTGTGGGGCTTGTTTGGCTTGTTGCTGTTGATATTTGCAGATGAACACAACCTGAGGGTCTGTTTATACAGTATGCTCCCTACAAAATGTCAGTATGTGTCAGCTCTGGAGCCAACCATTGTTTTTAGATGAAATTCTCTTTTCACTCCTTTGAAGTTTCTTTCACTTTCCATGAAGTGGACTGACAAACATTGTCAAAAGGTTTCCCACTTATATGACTGTAGTTCTGAAGAAAACACATAAATTTAGCTACAACATATAAATAGGAAAAAAATCAGATCTGTTGAGCAGGACAATCTCTCTCCTCTTCCTTCTCTGTTTCTCCTTCTGCAGTCACTGTGTCTTTGTCCTTCTGGCAGTTAGTCCTTTTTTTCCAATTTATTTATTGTAGCTCCTTTTTAAAGATTCCTCTGGTTTTGGAGGATCCTTCCTTGCCATATTTCTTAGGTTTTGTCTGTATCACACAAATTTTTCCCAGCCGAGCACAGTCACTTGTACTCAAGAGACAGAGTAATTTCTTCCCCCCCTCCCCCAGCCACCCCGTCTCCAGGAGTCTCTGCATTGCCCACCTACAGCCGGAATACAGAGCCTGGCAGCCCTCTTTCCTGTTGCCCAGCCACACCTTCTTAAACAAAGCATATGGGAAATGACACATATACACTGGACCAAGAACAAACAGATTTAAAATTTCTGCCATCTTTCACCTCGTTCACACCCTCCTTTTATCTTAATTGCTGGACCTGGCATTGTGCCAATGGCTAACAGCTGAACAGTCTCCTAGGTTCTGGGATGAATTTTAAACAACATGTAATAAATAACATGAGGTTGGGAGATTGTTGTTTACTTGTTTCCTATCCAATCTGGAAATTTAAGCAACAGATTTAAAACAATCTGGCAGATTGTAGTCTCACTAGTTGGATTACTAGATTAAAATTAATTTTAAAAATTACAGCCACTGTGACCTGTGTTGTTTCCAAGTCCACATCAATGAAAGCAGATTAACATTAAGCCCTTTAAACAAAGTTTATAGATACATTTTTTCCTGTTGAATCTTATCACTTCATTCCAACTGAAATGTAAATAAAATTATACTCAAAAATACTTGATTGCTCTCCAGAATTTTTCATGATAATCCGTGAGGCTGATAGTTTTGCTTCTAGCTGTGCTTTGGAGGCATATCAGAAGTTCTGAATATTTAAATGGAAAAAAGGGCACTTTCCCAAATATAAGAAGTACCTAAATTCTTCTGATTACAACAGATTTTTGACAACTGATAATACTTGTTACACATGTTACCTAGAGGTGATATCATAACTTGCATTCCTGAGCCGACATTTTTCGGTTAGTATTACCTCACAGAAAAAAAAAATGTTTGCCTAAGGTAAGTTAAATGTAATGCCTGATTATAAATATTTGGAACATTTTGGTGGAAGAAAACTTTAAGAAATGTAAGATTTTATGAAAGTAGAAAAATCTGCAAGCATACATCTGTTCCAACCAAGTTTTTAATGAGAAAACTCTAGGTTTGAAACACATCCAGAAAGTGAAGAACTGATGCTTGCTTTCTTAACATTTCTGCATGTAAGCCAAACTCCCACCCACCAACATACAGAAAGTGACTGACACATGTATTTGCTGAATGATATCCAGCTCTACATAGATAAGAAAAATAAACAAGCAGCAAAATTTTGATCATTATAGTATGACAGTAGAAAAATAAGAAAAGTTTAAAAGCTGTTCACAGACTAAATAATTAGTTATTACTGAACATTGTTGTATGGATGAGCTAAATTTCCTATGCTGCATATCAATAATTGAAATTACAGAGGGGAAAGTAATTACAGTTTTAGAAATATTTTTATTACACCCCTGTTTAGATTTCAATTATATCTGAATGTGTTCTTGTGTTACCATCAGGAAAAAGACTTTCTGACCATTTTAGTTTCAACTGGTGTTCCCAAGAAATCTGGGACCCTCCATAAATATTCAGATAATAGATGAAATTAAATTGATAAATCTGTGTCACATAAAGTTGAAAGGCTTTTTTCTTTTAAATTCAATTTGCATTTTCAGTTTAGTTTAAACCACATTAGCAGGTATATTTTAATTATGCTGGAAGAAGGAGCTAATTCCAAAATTAGCGTCCTGTGGAAAACTGTATTCTTATAGTTTGAGCAGCTGAACAGAGTGGAATAATTTTACTGCTCTTACTTTCTTGAGAGCATTGGAGATTCTGGAGATTAAGTACAGTTTCTGTTATATTCCATCCCTTTCACTGTGGACAAGTAATTCAATTTCTCTTTGCAGTTTGCCCTATCTAAAACATCTAAAAGTATTAGACTTTTCCATCTTGTCTAGTTGTCTTGGAAACTCACAGTAGGAAACTGGCTCTGATTTTATACATCTATTTTGCTTTTCAGAATTCTCTAGTTGAGTTATCAAGTGAATTACTGAACACTACTACCGTATTAAAATAAAAAGCATTCCAGCAGTAAAAAACTGAGGGTCTTTTACCTGATTGTTAATGAAAAGAACTTCTAGTCCAAATGAAAAAATAAAGAATCAAAAGAAATCTTAGATGCATTAAGTTGAAAGTGCATGTACTATTTTGTCATTGAGTATCAATTGGAATGTTTGATTTTGGCATTTTAGGGCAGATTTAATTAGTTGTATTAATTAGTTAAGTTAATTGATCTTCTCAAGATTGCAGCTGTAAACTGATCAAATTCACATTGAAGTGTAAGCTTCTGAAAAGTTTGGTCACAAAAAAGTTTGGTATTTTTGTTTAGTGTTTACGTTTTCTAATTTCAAATGCACAGATGTTTGGTTTCTTAAATGAAGTCTAAAATATGGTCAAAATCCAAATTGAGTTTTTTATTTAATTGTTTCATGTTTATGATTACCAGGTGGGGTAGCATAAATTTGCAATGTCACACTTTGACATTTTGCTATCCATTCTAGTGTTTCTCCTGTCCATTGTTACCACCAAGTTTGTCAAGTTCACTAGCATGGGAGAAAAAATAATCAACCAAATAGGTGTCTTTCATTTAATTAAGGTAGATGCTACTGTTAAAAGTTACTTGCAAATAACATCACCAAAATAGATGCTTCACCAGAAAAAACTGCAAGGGAAAAAGTTTATTCCCTTCTTAAGTGCCAGGCTAATGAGAAAATAAAATAAGATGAAGGCTAGTGATGAAGCTGAATGACAAAAGTAAATGTACATACTGTCTCCATGCAGCCTGGACATTTTGGGAAAACTAACAGATTTATATTGTAATTGGTCTATGAGGAGACAGGGGTATGAATAAGTTTTGAATAATGTTATTGTTCCTGTCAGTAGAGGAATTCAAACTCTTATCACAGTGACATTGTACTTGCATTAAATGGTTACAGATTCCGCCCTTTTTCTGTAGTCCAGAATTAAACTATATTTGGACCTACTAAACTCCAGCATTCATTTGGAACCTGCTGTGCTCAATGAGCACGTAATCAAACCCCTGCACAATCCCCTTTCTGATGACTGGGGTATGAGTAACCTAGTTCATGATACAGAAAAGCAGAGCATGGAAGTAAGAGCTATGAAAGCACGCCCTTCAAAGGACTGGAGGTGGAACAAAGAGCAAACAAGATCAAAGCAGCAGTCTCATATTCCAAGAGAAAATATTTGGATACATAGACATAGATGTAGTATTACCAAGCTAGTCCTGTAGAATATAAAATTTGAAGTCTGTTAAGAAAATGCAGTAGGATATTCAGGATGAAAGACTCAGTTTTAACTCATGCTAAATGCTTGAATTTTCTCATAAAAGTAATAGACATATAACATCAGCAACCATCTGCCTTTGTACATGTTAATCAAGACATTCTAATGTCATGCTTATACATGTATTTTCTTTCTGTATAAATGAATTAAGATGAGCAGGCACATGCAAGTTGTTGAAAGAGAGTAGAATTCAAACACACTCCAAGTACACAGAATAAATGAGAAGTTGCCTGGTAATATAGGTAATTGGCTTTAAAAGGATTATGAGGGGTTTTTTTCACATAGCAGCAGAAAAGCTGTACACCTTTGTTGAAAAATAAGATTTTAAATGTTCTATCTTTTTTTCTGTAGTGTATTTACAAGTTGACTGTGTAGGGAAGGAAAACACTTGATAGCCCTATTTAGTGCCATGTATTACATCAACAAGCAGTTAGCAGTTTTCCCATCTCAATTTTATTACACTTTGACTATTACAGTGATTTATCATTTCCATTTGTGTCACTTCTCTTTTAAGGAAGATAATACATAGATTGTCCAATTCACCAAGAAATATTACATAGGACTGGCACTCCTATTCTCTGTACTCAAATTTCCACACTGGCTTTTAGTCACTAGCTTTTTGTAAGCACGTCACTTATAATAACTAGTAATAACATTAATTTGGCATTAATTTGGCAGTCCACAGTCAGTCTTGGCTTGAAAAACTAATACAGAAAAGAAGTAGGAAAAGAAACATTAATATTCTAGTTGCTTTCTTGAGAGTGATGTAATAGGCTAGTTGAAGATCTTACAAGGTAAGGTGGTACTTTTGAATCCCAATTCAATACCCTATATCTATATATCAGACAGAATCACACAATCATAGAATGACTGAGACTAGAAGTGACCTCTGGAGGTCACCTGCTCCAACCTATCTGTTCAAGTAGGGCCACTTAAAACCTGTTGCCCAGGCATCTGAATACCACCAAGGAAGGAGAATCCACAACCTCCAAGGGTTCACTGAGCATCACTGAAAAGAGCTTGGTTACATGTCATTTATACTTTCCTCTCAGGTGTTAGTACACATTGATAAGATCCCCCTGATCCTTCTCTTGTCCAGCTTGGACAGTCCTAGCTCTCAGTCTGTTGCCATAGAAGGGATGCTTCACTCCACTAACCCTCTTAGTGGCTCTTCACAGGGCTCTTTCTAGTATATCCATGACTCTGTTGTACTGGGGAGCCCAAAATAGGACACAGTTCTCTAGGCATGGCCTCATGAGTACTGAGTAAAAGAGAAGGATCAACTTCTTGGATCTGTTGAAAAGGCTTTGCTTAATACTGCCTAGAACGCTACCAACCTTTTATATTGCAAGCATACAGTCCTGGCTCATATTCAACTTGGTATCCATGACGTCCAGGTTCTTTTCTGCAAAGCTGCTTTCTGGCTGGGTGACCACCAACATCTGCTGGTGCATGGCATTGTTTCTCTCCAGGTATAAGACTTTGCACTTCTCCTGTTGAACTTCATTAGGTTCCTCTCAATGCATTTCTTTGGCCTGTTAAGGTTCTTCTGAATGGTAACACAACCTTCTGGTGTATTAGCCACTCTGTCCAGTTTTGTGTCATTTGTGAACTTGCTGACAGTTACAATCTGATCCATCAGCCAGAAAGGTAAAGAGCTGAACAGTGCTGGACAAAGTATTATCCCCTGGAGTACATCATTGGCTACTGGCATACAACTACACTTTGTATCACTGATCACCATTCTCTGGCCTTGATCATTCAGCCAGGCTACAGTCCACCACATTGTCTACTCATCCAGTCTATAATTCATAAGTTAGTCTATGATAAACTTATGGAAGTGTGTTGAATGTCTTACTGCAGTCAACGTAGAAAACATCCATTTCTCTTCTCTCATCAATCAAGTCAGTCATTTTGCTATAGGAGGTCATCAGGTTGGTCAAACATGGTGTAAGAATATATCTTGCTAAGTCCATTACAATTCTCTTTTAGTTCATAGAGCTTAGTTCAAGTTTTGGGAGCTAAAAAAGTGAAAATAATCAGTATAAGATTATGCCACATAAGTTTTAGGGATAACAACTAAGTACCACTCCAAAACAGAAACAAGAAGAAACTTTTTTTTTAAATCTATTTCACTACTGAAAGTTAAAGAAAAGGCTTTATTAAGAAAACACCATAACTGGAACATGATTCTGATGTAAATAAAACAGTTTTCAGATTTGGAGTTCTATCAGTATATCAGTAACCTAAAGGTATAGTATTGTGAATACTCCAAAGATGGAATTTCTTTTATGGCTTTCTTAATTCCTCCCAAATGATTCACCAATTGGTCCCCAATGTTCAGCAACAAACATATTCTTAAGCTTGGATGATACGGTTTGATATGAATGTGCATTATTCTTCTCCTTGCTTTCATGTCTACATTTAAGGTAAGCCTCTTTCTCTATCTAGATACAATTTCAAGCTTGAGCAATCCTTTGACATCCGCAGCACTATGAGTTCAAAGTATAAATTCACTAATGGAGAAATGAAGTACAGTTGTCCTGGTAAGACTGCAGACAATGAGATGGAAATAAAGAAAAAGAGGCAGGCACAAAACTAAAGAAAACCTCACAGCTATACTTAATGCCTGTGTGCTACGTTGTTATTTTCTGTTATTTATTTATAAAGTATGACAGGACATCAGTCTAATAATTATCTGTTAGATATAACTTGTGATGGAGCAATATATGAATATCTGATTTCTGTTAACTAAGAAGTTTTACATATAAAGCAAGTGAAAGACAGTGACTTTTTGTTCACAGCCATTCTAGTTGGTGATTTGCTCATTCAGTTTTGTCATACATCATGCACATATTTTTGGAAAATGAATCAGTCCTTGCAATTGCCCAAAATTCACTCTTTTATTCATTCAGCTTCTTCTTGTGCACTCTATGTCCTTGTAACCATTGCTTTTTTAGTGTAATCTATGTTCTCTTTGTCATAATCAAATCAGGAATGTGAAAATCAAGATGACTCCTACTTAGAAGAGTTGCTTTCATTTCTCAAAAACTTATAAAAGTAGTAGCTGTAGATGTTAGGCTACAGCTATGATTACTTACACTATAAATTTATTTTTTAATATTTAAGTAGTGATAGAATGCTTTTCCATCTTCATTACTGTACTTGACTTTGTAACGGCTTTATGCACAGAGAAGCATGGAGAAAGCTGTTTTGCCAAGAGCTTTCAAGAAAGGAAAAAATCGAGTCTGTGTCTCCAAGGTCTTAGGACAAGATCCTTGCCACTTGAGGTACTGTGCCTCATACTCATAATTCCTATTTATTTTTTACAAAGTAAATTTCTCAATATTTGTTCTTTATGGTAAGCTTGTTATGTTATACATTCCCAAATAGTCTTATAACAAACAAATGCGTAGCATTACTATGTATTGGTGTTCATACAAGATCACCAAAGCAATATTACTCAAGTAGCTTTAAAAGAAGTGACATACACATTACTACCCTCCCCACACTGTCTCAGCCATTCTCTCCAGTAAACACTAAGCATTTTTATCTTGAGACTTCTTTCTATATTCCTAAGTAAATCTTTCCAGTGTGGAACGCATTGCATTCCCTGAGAGAGTGAAGCAATATTAGTCTTAGCTAACACATTTCAGCTCACCTTGTAATTTAGAAGGTTCATTTCATCTCCTTTAGCTGTCATTGAAACCTTTCATTACATGTCTAAGGTTCTGAGGTCAGCTGTATTCCTTTAATTTTCACAACAGCATTGCTATTAATGGTTATCAATAAAGTCAATAGCAGTAAAAACATTTTATATAATTTTGTCAACTCTTTAATATTTTTTCTTTCTCCATTTAAGAAGTATTTTTTCTAACAGCCGCAGCTTATAGCAGACATCTGTTTCTATTTACCTGCAAGTAATGAAAACCTCCTCCAGCCACATCCAGAAAGGGGCTAGAAATTTTGTGTTTTGACCAATTAAGTGACCTTAACTTGCTTTCTTTACCTGAACCAAGTACTTCAGGTATTCCCATATGGTATTTTGCGCAATAATTCACCATAAAGAATGACTGAAATAAAAATCAAACCTAGATCCATTGCAGCTGAACAGGATGATAAAATCAGCTCCAAATGCTATTGAAAAGTTCAGAGTGATAAGGGCCATAGGCAACAATATCAGAAATTCTCTACTAACAACTTAAATCCTATGTATGAAGAGGGGACGTAGAAAAAAATTACGAACCTAGGGCATAAACAGCTAGCTGCATCTACTAGATCACAAATTAAAGTTTGTTTGTTTGTTTGTTTGTTTTTTACATCATTCCATCTCTTTCACACTGAACTCAGCATTATAATTTCTTCCCTAAAATAAGAGCTTACCTATCTGATAGAACTATTGCGGCACCCTTTCTCTTGTTCAACTAAATTGTATTATCCTGTGTTTGCCATAGGCTAAATGGACACCCACAGACAGACGCTGCGACTTAGCCAAGGTGTGATAACTTGTGCATTATTCCCACTGAGTTAATAAAAGTAAAGTTTCATTTAATGAGTCTGTGAACTCCTTTAGGTACTCCTAAGTACTTAGACTCCATTTAAAAAATTTGTTTACAATACTTGCTGAGCCTTTTGCTTTCTGGCACTCTTAATTTACAAAAGCTGAAGGAAAAGTGTGAATTTTCAAATTTTCATATAGTAAGATGAAAATCAGGTGTCTTAGAATGAAATATTAAATATTCAGAATACAAAGCATGGGAGTTAGAGCCTTTCAAATGGGATCATTAAAACCCCTTGTGTACCTCAATTCTAGAAGCATCTGTAAGAGTGGAGGAGGTGCTTGAGATGTCTCTGTGTTCCCACGATCCTCAGGCTACAAGTTTGTCTTTTAGAACATAGCCCTTTATTGCTCTCTTTCAAAAATGACACTACTCATTTCTGATTTTCTCAAGACACTTCAATACGGTGTTTCAAGGCATGGTGGGTTGAGGTAGTGGAAGATGCAGAATCAGCAGGTATTTTTCTTATGACATTTTCTGGAAGGAAGAAAATAATGGCATATAGAATAGTCATAGTTTCCCCAGGTGAAGTTTCTTATCAGAAAAGCATACAGCCTAGCAGTTAAACTGTTCTTGGAAAAGGGAGAGGTGTAGGTTTAAAATAAATACCTTAGGCCAAGGAGGATGTTGAATTTAGCTGGTGAATACCTTGAGCACCAATCTTTATCCCTCCGTCCTCTACAGATGCATCATCTAACATGTGGACCATCTAAGTAGACCAGGCTTTTTACTTGTAAAGTCTAAAATCATACTGAATAAGGTACAACAGAATCTGTGAGTAAGACACAGGCACCCTGAGGGCAGTAATTAGACACCTAGATGATGGAGCACAACGCTTCTTTTGCTTTGCATAGTTCTCTGTTCTAGCTTCCACCAGTGACCTATTTAAATGATGAGAAAAGAACATCAGTGTGATACAGTATTTAATACGTTAATCATAAAAGATATTACAAAGGCCTTTCATTAATAAATAAGAGTCACCACCCAGCACTACCCACCTCATGACTAGTTTACAAGCATCTTGTTCCAGAAACACGAGTTACTTTTCCTGTTTTAAATGTCAATCAAGTGATGTTAACATATGGTCTTCTTTCCTGCTTAGATAATTCTGCCAAAATTTCTGTGGACCTTAGAAATCATTATTTTGGAGAAAACTTGCCTTTGGTTCTCCCACTCAATTCAAATATCTTCCACAGCATACTCCTCTATCCCAGTTTCTGGCATTAGTTTGATTGCATGCATAGCAATCATACAGAACTGTACCAGTTTTTCAGCATGACTAATTATCTCAAGCGGGCAGAGAGAGACAGCCACACCAACAACACACCCACTATCTTTTTGCATAATGTGTACTTTACATTCACCAATCTGTTCGCATGTAAGGATATTTTTTTCAGCCAGAGAAGTCAAGAATTTTAAAGAGATAACATGTAAAGAAAAAGACTGACAATAAAAAAAACAAACCACTCTGGACAAAACCTTGTTCAGCAAATGTAGTCAGTTCAAATTACATCTATTCAGAACTATTGAAATATTAATTCAGAAAGGGTGTAGGCAATTTTCATGCTCACACAGTTATGCATTTTCTGACTGCATCCATTTTAAAAGAAATCGACGCACCTACCACAAAACAGTATGTTCCACTCTGTCTAGTTTAGGATAAACTGGAATTTTCACAGATGATTTTTAAAATATATGATATAAAACATACAACACACAATATGTAAAATAGTGTATACTATATTGTGTATATGTATAATATTTATTTTTTTACATAAATTATATTTTTAATAGAAAGATTAAAAGTATAAGCACTTGGACTTCATGAGACTCATCAGAACACGTTCTCTGCCTTGTTGTCTTAATTTGGGACCAAGCAATAGAAATTGTATTCAACAGTTGTACACATTCTTCTCTGAAGTATGAGCCATGCTAAAACCTGGGGAGATCCAAATCACAGAGGAGTTGGTCTGTACAAGTCCTCAAGGGACCAGGCCAGCATGCACTGATTTCAGATACTCATGGCCCCAAAAGAGCAATGCTTCTGTGCTGAGTTACAGCATATGACTCTGGAAAAAGAAATCAGAGAGCCACAAATTGTTTCTGAAAATCTCAGAAATTCTTTGAACTTTCTACTTTAACTTCAACTACTTGCATTCCCTCATTAAAGGAGAAGATCAGAGGCAACCTGTTCAGTCATATAATTAAATGTATATGGAGTTAATCCATGCTTTATTTAGGCAGCATTTACTTTTATTCTTTTTGTATTTACTGGAAGAGCAGGAAGATAATTTTCCCCACTCATCTTATTTAGTACACTGCCATTGTTTCCCTTGCTTCACGTTCAGCAAATTCAGTCACAGAATGAGAAAGTTTTATAAAATTTTTCTCGAAGCAAGGAATTTGAAATTTCATTTGAAACATTTCCTTACTTCAACCAACTTTGCAGTATGTTCATAAGAAAAATGTGACGAAGGAGTAAAAATACATAAAATAAAAATATGTATTTACTGCAATCATCAAGTATCTACTGTAGTTGACTGTCTGTACTCTGATTCTTAGAGAGAAGGGAGCAAGCTGTGCTGGGTGTGCTAGTGGGAGTCATTATAACTGAAGCTCAAGGCAGATCCACTTGCGGGAATACAGAAATCCGTGCTTCAGCCAGGTGAGATCAGCTTTCATTTACTGCCTGGTCTGTGCTGATGGCAGCTGAGGTTACCTTTCTGAGTGTGCAAATTGCATGCAACTGGAAAACTGTAAGAGACATGTTGTCTGAAAGTCAGAACAGGAAACTTACTGAGAAGGGTGACTGAGGTCTCTCTATTTAAGTGCCTATTCCCTTCTGAGCTTTTGTGCTGAGCAGAGATAACCATCTGTGCTCAATTGCTAGTTATGGTTTTGTAACATCAGCATCTGCTGATGAAGAAAATAAGGGAATGTGTGCCTGCAATAGCTGAAGCCTCATTTAGCACATCAGAATTCACTTTCTAATTGTTCAGCTTTATTTTAGTCAGAGTACAGGTGCTGCCATCCCTTCTGCCACGAGAAATTACCTAGAGTGACATTCATCCTTAGAATGCTGTCATTGTTAGAGGTTTGTGTGTGTTTGTTTGTTTGTTTTACTTTCCTATGGGCTTTTATAAAAAAAAAGTATTTTTCTTTTTGAATGTGTCAAATTAAAAAAAATGCTTTCTAAATATTTTTTCTCTGTAACCACATGCTCTCAATCTAAAATGACAGTTTTTAGACAAGGGAGAGATGAAAGTGAAATCTCTTAAAGGATCACAGAACATATATCTCTTTTGTGCCAGCTGTAAAATATTAGCCCAGAATGTCTGCCTCTCTGCTGCTGACAACTGACAAATTTTAATGTTGCAGCACGTGAGATGTTAAGTCATAAAAAAATCAGTCTCACTCAAGATTGGCACATAGCCACACACCTGCACTAAACACAGTGTGCACACATACACTTTTGATATGATGTATCAATTTGATATGAAGTGCTGTATTTCAGACTGTCAAAATCCCTGTTAGGTTTTCAGACAGCAGCGTGAATACAGTGGATGATTTAATGGAGGATGGTGGGATGTATTCTCAGTGCCTGAACTACTCAGATATTCAGCATCTTTTGTCAAGCAAATTTCTGTGCCACTGGAGCCGCAATAGGAATATTTGCATGGCTGAGGAGAGTCAGCTTGGGTCTTGTGGGCTTCCTAGCTGGGGCTTATAGCTAGCCATATCAGACCAGAGATGGTTAAGGATGTTTACATGAAGTTAGATGATCATTTGTTTCTGTATTGTGCTTCCAGAAGTCATAGTAATTAAAACAGTATGGGAAAAGACCAAAACCAGCTTCCATCAGACTTGTTAGCTAGAACTGCACATGGCAGGAGAGCATCTACATTTCTTCAGGATCCAAGAAGTCATCAAAATGTTGTACCTACACTTAAGCAATACTGCCTATAGGCACCTATACCCCAGAGGGCAGTGTAGACAGCACAGTCAATCTGAACATAAATAAACCATCAACAGGTAATTGAGGTTATTTAATGAACATTCTGACTATTAAATCAAAGAGTTATCAGGAACACAAGATGATTGGACACTAAAGGATGGTGGTTTCAGTGCTTACCTTCAGATAGTGTTCTGATATGTCTGAGTTCCGTAGATCAGTTTCTGTCATGTGATAGGGACCTGGTCTCCTCTTCTGAGCAATGCTGAGGAGCACCAGGCTACTTCTCCCTCAGCAAGTAAGGCCTTGCAAAGGTGTTGACTCATTTTGGTCATGGTCCTTTCCTCAGAAACTGGGAGTCTAAGCTGATAGGTATTGTGACACTCAGGACCCTAGAGGGTCTGTATTCTGCCCTTCTTAAAGACATACTAAGCTTGAGTCATGTGCAAAAACTTTTACTTGCAAGCTGATAGAGCGAGTTGTGGAATCATAAAGTAAATGGTGGTTTTAATGTTGCTGGAAATAAGGAGAGGATTTTCTTTCTACCTTCTTCAAAGAACTGTTTGTTTTGGATGCTTTGGCTAGTGCACATTTCTGTTGGCTAAATTACACAAAATCTATAACCTTTGTATACCTTTCTTTAACATATTGTATGTCATTGGAGTGGTAAATTTGTCTTGCAGGTATTATGCACATTTGTTTAAGTAAAACATCACTGATGCATTTTTTAAGTATGAAAATATGATGACTGTGAAAATAATCCTTGAACATCCTTGAGTTCTAATCAAAATCAGTTTTTTACAGTTTAATCGCATAAAAAATTGAGACATCATGTAGTGAAACCTGCCAATACATTCATTGACTTACACACAGACATAGACCTTATTCTTACTCTCTTGGAAATTTACATTTTAATTTTACATGCCTTATTGATCTATATCTGTCTTTAAAAAAAATCACATCATTTTGGTATAAATAAATTACTGCTAGAAAAAAAAATCTGTCAATTTACCTGGAAAAACAGGAAGGAGCCTCCTTACTTGTATATACCAGTCATTAAAGTATAGGTCAGGTCAGGTTATAAACTTAATTTAATTTATATAAATAACTCGACAATGAATTAAATACTTTGAATTGGGGGAGGGGGGGAGTGTTGCTAATTTCCCAAATATTGGAAGGTGAGATGAAATAGATATGGTAGCAATGAAGAAAAATATACATTACAGGTGAAAATCTTTGTTAAGGCATCAGCAAAAGAAGAAATTCAAATAGTAGCCTAAACTATAATTTCATGAGAATGAAAATTAATTTAAACATGAGAAAGACAGAATAATTTAGAACATAACAATAAAATTCATTTTAATATGATGGCATAAATAGAGCCATGTGAGACTCACAGATGGAATCAAATATTTAAACAAACAAATTTGGCAGTGTTAGAAATGCAAACCTATAGACACATTGAGATTTCTGTCCCAAAAAAAGGAGTTCAAAGAGAAGATCTGAAGTGAAAGAGCTGAATAGATTAGGTAATTGTAGCAAACTTTTCACCTCCAAATCTCTGTTTTTAATTACAACTAAAAAAAGTCATTGAAATCTGAAAGCTGAAATAAATTTGCTTTTCTTACTCCACTTGTTCCCAGCTAACAATGGTCCACATCATACTTATCCTGAATAGAGAGGATCAACCTGGCTTTGTTCCTGGATTACTTTTTAACTGAAAGAAAATGTTTCCTTTAGGACAGGATGTGCTTTACCACTATGAATAGACCTCTTTACTTAAGAGTTACCATTAAATATGATCTTGCAAAAAAAAGATAGAAAGAACTGGAGGGTTACAATGGAAGTTCAAAAAGAATAGAACTCAATGAAGTTCAGTTTGACACAAGATAAAGAAAAGACTTATAGACAGGAGTACAATTGGTTTAAAGATCATCTGTACAAATGGCAGGATTGAGATAGCAGAAAATAAGAACAAAGATGATCATAGACATCTTGAGGAAATTTTCTGCTTTCAAAAATGCCACAGGAAAAGGAACTGCCCATGCAATGATATACAGAATTGCAGAAGTAGTTTGGAACAGCATAGTGTTTCTATCTCTTCAATTTTGTCAGTTTGGTTTTAGCTGGAGGTCAACAATATTTTAACTTGATGCAATTTCTGCCCTCTCCTCAGAATTTAAAGACAATAAAAGTGTACCAAAAATAAACTAAACCAAAATAAACTGTGGCATTGCTTTTCCATATGCACAGTTAATGAAAATATTCAGATGTATCTCACTCATTACAGCAACAGGTGAAAACTATGTGCAAGCTTTAACTTCTTTCTTTTCCAGTAATGCAATTTTAAATCCACACATTCTTGCAAAAGTTTCACGTTGTAACTTTGTATATCATCTTAAACACTAGAAAGTTTTGGTGTTCTGAGAAGATGGCTGTACTTAGGCACAGATGTTATCTGTCTAGATTCAGAGTGATGTAACATTGTTAATGGAATATGTTTAAATTAGAGAAAGTAGCGAGTTAAGCTATGAAATCTAGGACTAAAACAAATGAGAAAGACTAGTCCTGACACACAAATAGGAATTAGTATAGTTGTTAATCAAACAAAATTATAAAAGAATTAGACACTTTCCAATGACAACGAAAAGTTATTGAACAACAGAATATCTGTGACACATAAAGGCCCAAAATACACAGAACTTTCAAAATACCATACAAGAATCTTCATGTATGAATATTTACACAATAAGGTTTTCCCACATACATGCTGTATGGTGTGGTAAATTTTCCTTAGCATGGGTATCGTTCACAAATATTGTTCCAGTATGTATATTTGCTGGCTTAGATCAAATGATCTGCTTATCTCCTGTGACAAACAAATGCTTTCAAATCCCTTAAACTGGGACTCTGGTGAAAACATGCTACTTTTTACCTTTCAGGATATTTGCACTGGGTTGTCCTTCCTTTTTAGGTCTAAATATCTGTACAACAGGCAACTGCAGTGCTTTATTCTGGGACTGTGACCTTACAGTACAGAAGAAACTGTATTGAGAATTCAATGTCAAACTTCCCTCTAAGAAAAACTTCAGCTACAGCCTAAGAATAATTAGTATATAACCCTACATCTACAGGAATTCAGGATATTTACAATTATATTTTATCATCCTTAAAGCAGGGAACAGCAAGAGCTAGAAACACGTACCCAGCAGCTGGAACATTACAAGCTCAGTCTTTTATCCAAAGGTTACCAGTTCTTCTGCTGCTCAACCCAGCCACATGTGAAGGACTTACACCACCACCCATAAATACACGTAGTCCTAGAAAGACATGTTGCAGAAATAACAAAGAGATTCTTAGTATGAGAAGAGATTCAAACATACACGAAATACTTCAAAATCAAAGAAAAAAATGTCTTAAGAAGTGTGATCTANACACCACCCATAAACACACGTAGTCCTAGAAAGACCTGTTGCAGAAATAACAAATGTCTTAAGAAGTGTGATCTAGATACATCCTGAGATTAAGATCTGGTCTTAGATGGCAGAAAGGGCAAAAAAATTAGAACCCAATACAGGAAAAAACCAAATAATTTATAGAAATGGATATGTAACTGTGATCCAAGTCTGCAAATGAGGAACTTGATGAGAACGCAGAAATGCTAATAGTTACATATGCTCTTCAGTTTAAGATAACTATTTGTTGTGATCAGTCTGTAAATAAGAGGTTCTGAGATTAAAGGGGTCTGTGGGGTTGTAAAATTTGGACAGAGGCTGTTGAATTTGTGTCAGCATATGGTCATGTACACTTGGCTGAAAATTTTTACTAGCACAAAATATTATTTCTGAAAATATTCTGAAAAATGTCTTCAAATATCTGATAAGCATTGGAAGGTGGAGTGCAGTGCCATTCTATACTATTTACCATAACCTAGAGTCCAAATCCCACCTCATTTGGGGTGTATGTGCTATTTTAAATGATCCAGCAGTCTCTGGAAAAGTTCAAACTACTGTACTAGCCATTTGTTCTGGTTTCAGCTGAGATAGTGTTAATGTTTTGTTTCTGGTAGCTTTTGTAGTGCTATGCCTTGTATTTGGGATAGAAGCAATGTTGACAACAAAGTTTTTTTTAGTTGTTGCTAGAGTCAAGGACTTTTCAGTTTCTCAGGCTGACCTGCCAGCAAGAAGACAGGGTTGCATAGGAAGCTGGGAATTGATACTGCCAGGCCAACTGACCCAAACTGGCCAAAGGGACATTCCATACCATAAGGTGATCGTCACTCAAGCAGGGGATGGGCATCGGTCATTGGTAGTGAGTCACTGAATTATGCATCACCTTTTGTTGTATATTCTATTATTATTACTATTATCATTAATTATTTATCCCTTTTGCTGTCTTATTATAGTCTTTATATCAACCCATGAGTTTTGGTTACTTTTTTTTGCATTCTTCTCCCCATCCTGCTGGCAGAGGGTGATGTGAGCAAGTGGTTGCATGGTGCTTGGTTACCAGCTGGGGTTAAATCACAAGACTATTCTTGACCATGTGGGTCATTGATAGTTAGTTTAAATAGTTCCTGTACAGCATGCTGGCTTTTGTGATTCCCATCTTCAGTAATGTTATCTTCCACATACTGCATGTTCCTTGAGATGCTGCATGTGAGGTTTTCTGGTAGGTCTAGCAATAAGTTTCATGACTTACAGCTATTCATGAATGAGCATCCAAAATTCAAGAGAGCAGTAACTATTACCTAAAAGTTGTCTGGATGTCTTATGGGAATATATGACACAATGGAGAACAAATAAACAAATAAGTAAGTGAATAAATACTGAATCACACAATGGAATGACACAATGAGTCACAGTGGCTATCAGAACATGTTTTGGAAGCTTTCTTTATGGATTAGCAGGCTCATAAAGACTTCTTTTGTGCATTAGAACTTGCAAAATATTATGTCTGGAATTGACAGCTACCATCAAGATTTCTCAAAATTTAATGCATAATGGTTCTTAGATAATTTTTTCTTTTTTAAATTTCTTTTTGTCTTTCAGGAAACCAAAGAAATTACATTTGCTGAACTGATGTTGAGGATTGATGTGTATTTAAACTTGGACCTTGTTTTCTACGATTATGAACTCTTTTCTTTACTATAGTTAAAATATTGCTTTGGTTACAAGTTCTCACACTTTGTGTGAAGTTTCTGGAAAAAGATTAGAAACTGCTAGCACTTAGAACATTTAGTAAAATACCATGTATTTTTCTCATGTAAATTTTTCCCCATAAAATTAGCACGTAGTAATAACCCCCTTCACAGCAATGCTAGAAAATCCTGCTTATTCTATTGTTTTGTTGTTGTTTAGCTTTTAAAATACAACTGTAGAAGGATTTGGGTTTGTTCCTAGAAATACAAATCTTAGTCCTGATTTTAAAACAGACATAAAATTCATTATGAATCATAATTATTATGACTGCCTTTGTCTATGTAGTTTTGGGTTATACATTTTGATTTCATATATTCACTAAATTGTAAGAAAAGATCTCTAGTAATTTTATAATCCTTGGCTGTTCATAAACTGATCAGCTCAAATATTTGGCACATGATTTTTTATAATAGTTCATTTACATCATTAATTATCGTTCTTATTCCTAAATGTGTATTTGTAATGTTTTGAATGGGAAACTACTTAACAACAAAATTAACATATTAATTTATATTTAAATTACTTAAACTTGCAAGCTTAACTAAAACTTGCATGGCAATAAGTATTCATGAGTGGTGAGACTAAAATCTTCAGGCAATAAAGGATTTCTTATAACTCCTTATGAATAAACCTCACGCTTTTGACAGAAATATCCAAAATGTTTCTGGAGGATCTTTGAGCTTGTCTTTTAACTTATCACTGCAGCTAGGGGAGGAAAGACAACTTTGGGATTGGCGAGATGTCTGTAAGGATTTACAAATTTTAAATTTACCATAGGATTGGGAAAATATTTTTCTCTAGAAAAGAGGCAGAAACTAGTAGTTCTGACTGCACTTTTTCTCTGCATATGTTTTATTTTTGTTTGAATAAAAGCCAAATATTACCAAAGGGTTTTTGCTAAAGTGCTATATTTTGTTCACAAAATTTGATTAAAATTATTTTAGCCAGTAGTAGTACAAATACGTCTAAGGCGAAGGAATGCATGTACTTGCTATATCAATATAGTACTCTTTAACTACTAGAGCTAGTAAAAGATACATATATTAGCCATTTGATCAGGAAAGTTTAGGCTGGGGATGATCACAGAGTTTAATTCAAAGAAAACCATCTTCAAACACATTTCAGCATAGGTAGATCTGAGAATTAAGCATGTACTTACAAGACACATTAAGCGGGGCTGAGCTTTGTATATAATGCTTGCCCTAGTTTTCTTCATCTTTTAAATTTCCTCAGAAGTACAGCATGACCACAAAATGTTCTTATAGAGCTTTGATACATATCAGCAACCACAATGTAAAATATATTTACAAATGGAAACGATTAAAGTAAAATTGCATTTCTCTATATAATTTGCCTCCGGACATGCTTACAGGATCCTGGAGCTCAGACTTTATCACAAAACTTTGCAGCGAGGCAGAGGAACAAGCATTAACATTAAGGGTAGTGTTTTCAAGTAGTGTTATTCCCCTTCTGCTGTTCTCAGTAACAGACACAGGACCAGATGAAGGACTGTATTTTGCCCTGAGCACATAGGTGTGTGGACACTGTGATACTGGATGTCATGGTATCACTTGACAGATGTATAAAGGAATGAGGTCATAAATATCCTGATCCTGAGGTAGGCTATATGCAGATAAAAAGCACACTGATATGAAGGGATTTTAAGTGAAAACTCAGGGTCCTAAGGCTGTTAAAATGCTAAAAGGATGATACAGAGTCTTTGTGGATCAAAAAGCTCCTTTATAAAGTTTGCCCCTCTCAACTACTGCGGCTCTACAATCAGCTGGAGTCAATTATATAGGAGATATGACTATAAAAGCCTTCAGAAGCAAGCACCTTAGAAAACCCTGAGCTATTAAAGTAAAACAGCTAGTGCCTTCCTCTCCTTTTATCTGTAATACCTTTCCTAGTAATTAGCAATACTGGGGGGAAAAAAACCTAAACCAACAAGATACAGTTATTCAAATATTAAATTTTGGTTGTAAAAATAGCACATAAATCATATAAATGTTAAAACTCTTAATATCAATGTTCACCATAATTCAGTAATGTGACCTTATAATCTTCTTTTTGAAACTTGCCTTTTGTCCAGTCCACAGTCCATATTTGAAATCATGAGTAAAAAAAGCACAAATGATACCTAACAAGTATATTACTGCAGTGTAGGGTTTAATTGAATCCCAAACTCATTCTGTCTGCAGTGATCTCTTGAGCTAAATTATGGTAACTGTCTACTGCAACTTCAGAGTGAAACATGATTTTTATAGCAAGCAGTATATTCCACTTTATTCTTCTCAAGACATAGATCTTGCATCAGTTTTGCTTGTCCACATAATTCACCAGCACATTGGAGAATTCCTTGGCTTTGGTATAGCAAATAGATGTAAAGGCAATGTTAAAGGATGACATGGATGACAGAGCTGGAAAAAAATTGCATCTTCTTCCTCAAAATACCACAACTGTCATTATATTTACTCCCCTAAAAGCATAAAAAAATACCTGTTAAGCATGGGAAAATATATTTTCCTCTGCCAAGGATCTTTTTAAAATAATTGTTCTTATTCTACTCTTTGGCTTTCCACAACAAAAGAGCAAGCTGTGATCATTGTCTAACAGATATGATCATTGTGCCACAGATGATAATTGAATAATTTACATCAGTGTAAGGGTTAGTGTTAGGGGTTAGGGTTATGGTTAGGGTTACCCTATTTACATCAGTGCTACAATTAAAGGTGACAGAGGGAGCTATGCCCACCACAGAATGCTGAAGAAGTTGTATAAGATAAGCAAAATGGACGTCTAAAGGGGAATTTCACTCCTAGACTGGGTATTGTAAGTATTTGGAGGTGTACCAGCAAAGATGTTTAGTCTGTGTCTGCTTTGGATGCAAGGCATAGGCCAAAAGGAATGATTTGACACAGCTTTGTGATTGGATGAGATGCAAGAGACAACACATAATCAGTGGAGCAAACATATAATTTATATAATAGAGAGAGAACATATCAGGAAACAACATTTTCAAATTACGTATCTAACAGTGAAAGGATTGGTGAATGTTGAAGTTTAAATTTTTGCCAGATACGGTAGCAGGTAAAGTTAATTATTTTTCAGTAATCAACAAATCTGCATGCTGAGTTTAGTTTAGTAGTTCTAAATAACAAACTCAACATATGCTAATGCCATTTTGTTAGTTAAATGCCCCAGGCTTTAACTTAGTCCAAAATTCCAGTTAATATAAAACACCACAAGATAGAATCAGGGTGGGAAAGGCTTGACAGAGATCTATTTTAATATGATATGAGCTGTACACAATAATGAGTCAGTGGCAAACTTACCAGCTACATAAACATGTAAATACTGACAGGCAGACAAATGGAAGATGAGTTGTGGATCTCCTCCTCAGTACATTATTACAAATTACTGATTTAGCTCAGAAAATCATAGAATCACTAGATTGGAAAAGACCTACTGGATCATCGAGTCCAACCATTCCCATCAGACACTAAACCATATCCCTCAATGGCCAAAACACTTTGCAAAGCAGCAGAAGATAGTGGCTTTCTTGAAAATCTTATAGACAAAGAGACATAATACAAAGTCCCCAAACATTTGATAGTTGTTTATGCAGATATGGGTTATATTGTAATTGTTGGAAGAAAAATAAAGATCGGAAAGGATTCAGAACAGTTGCTTAAAGAGAGATCTAAGTTAGAAGGGATACGGAACAGAAGTA
Source organism: Piaya cayana (assembly GCA_013389865.1). Lineage (NCBI taxonomy): Eukaryota > Metazoa > Chordata > Aves > Cuculiformes > Coccyzidae > Piaya > Piaya cayana. The sequence continues at coordinate 120,322 of WAAB01000866.1, forward strand.
GGTTTTGCTATGCATAGGGTCCATGGTGAAAGAGTAAGTGAAAATGACTGAGAGAAGATAAATAGATGAGCAACAAATTTTACAGAACCTCAACATGATAGTAAAAAGAATACATTATACACTATTGTTACAAACATGTAAAAATCTATATAATAAGAACATATTGGAGTCAAAATTTCAATGCAATCATATCTCTTTCCTATAACCGAGCCCTTGAAACTTTCCTACTTTGAATTGGTAGTTTTGGAGCAGAGAAACACCTCTGTATTCACAGATTTCTAAACTTTCTCTATGGAACAAAACCTGTGAGAGCTTTATTTTCCTCTTTGATCCCTACCCCTCCTCCTTGCACTTCCTAGTGATGTACAGGCTGAAGGATGAGGCGAGACTGAGCGGGCCTCTTCATCAGGAAGGCTAAAACAGAATCAGAAGGTCAAGCCCAGCAGTGTGTAATCATGGGCGCATGTAATCAAAGAGAGGAGAGGAAAGCCTCTTCCTGTGCTTCTGGCTTGATTGAAGTAATCAGACTGGCTTCTGACATGGGCAGAAGACTGCTTCCCATAGTTGTCAGTCTTACTTTCATCTCTGCAGTCTTTGTCGTCTTAACTCCATTATGGGTAACCATCCTTTTACACAATTTCATACTACTCCTAGGTGCATTACTGATGGAGATGCACCAATTCCTCATACTAGTGGATTTGCTTATACTGTGTTCAGAACCAATCTTTTGCGGTTGAAGCTGCTTCTCCAGCAGTTGCACGTAATGTAGATCTGAGACAGGATGCTTTCTAAGAGTTCCTATTTGTGCCTTATTTTGTAGTCTTGTTTGGTGTGCAAGGAAGATGGTAGGTTGCAAGGAGGGCCAGAATCTCTCGATCCAGTCAGTTTCTTAAGTCAAAGACAAAAACCACAGTAGTGTCTGAGGAAATGTGGATGGCCACATAGTAGCATGTCTGTAGCCATCCTTACTCTGAAATCCATGATCCATGTTGTCCACTGCAAAAGAGCATGTCTAGGGTAGAAGTAGTCCTTTGAACATGTTGTTAAAGTAGGACCTCTATTTTAAAACAGCTTTGGAGAAAATGTCCCACCAATAACCTGGAAGTCTATTTAAGTCTTCTAGTAAAGATGGAATCTTGAGGTTATCTCCAGTGACTTGCAAATTTACAACAAACTGCACTTGAGATTTCAGCAAAATCTGGCAAGCACAGCTAAGTAGGTGAAGGACAGAAGCAATGTGATCTCTTTTGGGTTTTTGTTAGCATCTCTGAGTGGGAACTGAGAGTGTTACAGTGCTTAAAGTGCTTTGGTAAGGGAGATGAGAGACATCTACAAAAGCTGTTGTACCATATTCAACTGCTCATCCTGATTGAGATTGGTGTAGTAAGTAACTAGAAATGATTTGATGTGTGAGAAACATGCAAGAGAAGTTTGGGGAATTTTTCCTACCAGTGTAACGCCACATAAATAACATTCCTTCTCACTTTAATGGTTCTGGACAACAGGAAGAGTTTTTGGTTTGAGTATTTACAGTGTTTCTTTTGCAGCCTTATCCTGTAATCCGTTTCCTGTGAGAATAATGGCACAGGTTCAGGGGTTTGCTAGGCCCAGTTTTCCTTGGCAGTGATGGCTGCACCAAAAGTGTGCCACAACTGTGTCTGCTGGTCTTGGTTGGAGGGGAGTCCAGCAGTGACATAGCTGTTGCTGTGTGGGAGAGTTGCCTGGCTGCAGTTGAGCTGTCAGGGAAAAATGTTTGGAGAACTGCCAGTTAAAGAGCCTTTTCTTCCTGCTGACTGCAGATAGCACTGGCAGAGAGAAGCAGGGCAGGACAATTGCAAGAGGAGGGGGCTGGCAAAGAGTGTTGACTCACACAGCCTTATTCTTAAAGCATAGCTCTTGTCCTTTCCTGAAAATCCATCCTCTGATAGTGAAGGGGAGGGGTCAGGGTGACTTCCTTTAAAAGGGAGGAGAAACACCACATCACCTCCAGGACTGCTGCACAGCACAAATTTTTAACATTGTTTTTATATGTGGAATAAAACTTACTTTCATAATGCAGATGGTTGAACAGTACACAGCTCAAGGTTCCATATACTGGTCAGTACTACACTCTTGTGGACCAAGCTCATGTTCCTTTGTGGGTTTGGCTATCTTGGCTGTCTACATAGAACTGGACTAATTTAAGTAATTAATTTTGAAAAACTTTTTTCATATGTTATATCCCATGTCACCAACTGCAATAAAAGCATCCCTTATTTTTATTCCTGTGCACAGTGCCACAGGAACACTCTCCTGCCTAGCTAAATAGTTGCATTTGCATAAATCAGTTTGCAAATGGGGTCTCTTGAGATTTTAATAGCAAGTATATGATCTAGAAGTAGATATCAATTTTTTTTTGGTAAATCATATTTGGGACAGTAATTTCAGGCGTATAATTTATTCTAATCATTGTTACTTAGGATAGAGTGCTTTTTCTTTTGGTTTTTTTTTTACTTTCTTATAATTCAACATACTTACAAACAACATTATGCAGCTCCGTCACATCTTCCATGAGAAGTATACTGTCTGAAATACTCCAATGATCTAAGACAATTTTCTACTCTTTGTAAATAAAATACAAATTTGAATATACTTCCATCACATCCTGGAGAGGCAATTCAACTGCTATTCAACTAATTGATTAAATCTGAAAATCAGGCATTTAGAAAAATGTCTTTTTTTTTCCTGAAAATGAAAAAAAAAAAAGACATTTAAGACTTTTATATTGTCTTTTCTTTAGGAAAAATGTACTGATAATGAAAAATATATCATAGTAGATAAAAAATATAATGAAAATTAATGAGTCGAGAATCAGAAAGCAATTAGTATAACCTTTCAAGAGTTTATAATGAAGTACTGCTTTCTGCTGGATCTTCCTTGCCTGAACTTGGTTATTTCCACAATATTTTATTTTAACTGCTAATGTAAAATGAAACATTTTTCAGGGGAAAATATAGGCTTATCTCAGAAAAGGTCAGAGGTCGGATTGTTTTTTTTTTTAATTGTTATTAATTTAGATCATCAAAGTGTCAGAATCAAGTTGTTTTTTACTTCACCCAGTCTACTTCAGTCACCTGGAAGATGAAAGACTTAGGAAGAGAGCATGAGTTCAGCCAGTGGAACTTTCACTATCTCACACACAGCTGGCAGCATTTTTTCTAGTTAGACATTTCCATAAACAATAGCATCCTATACCTACAAAGTCAACATGCTAGGCCTAAACTTGGTACAAGTTTCTAGCAAAAGCTGCGAACATGAATACTGTTAATGATACCACCATTACTTCTGTGACTTTCAATGTCATACTGACAACAGTTAGCATCCTTCCCATAAAGATACTCTTAATTTTTTAAAGCATTCTTGGGTAAACAACTATTTTCACTTATATGAAATATATATATATATATATGCGCCTTATAATATGGAAGAAGAAAGGATTCATTGTGAGAGTTGAAAGGAAGATCACTTAGAAACATTATCACCCTTTTCCAGATGAGGCTATGTAATTTTCATTGTATGATTGTAGAAAATTATTTCAATTGGATGGAAGTTTCCATTCTCTTCAACGAAGAAAGGAACCAAAGTGTTTTCCAGGTACTGTGTTTTTCTTAGCTTAGCTTGTCATTTCCACTAGCAATGTTAGACAGTTTTATTTGTCCCTTAGCACAGACATGCAAGTTCATTGTGGTGTGCTGGGCTTCATGGATTTGACACTTGGTTTTCTGGGAGCATGCCTCAAAATTCCTAATGCCTCACTAACAAAACTATTCTGATAGCTAGTTTACAAAGGCATTCAGAGGTAGCAGGTTTGCTCTTCCCGGACTCATAAATGGTTTTGGATCATTGCTGCTTGTATCTCTAGTGTTCATAGCTCTGCATTTGTAGAAAAATGCTTGAATCCTCTGTAGAACTGATCTTTGTCTGCTTTGTATATGTAATAGGTGTGTTAATTGACTAAAAGTAATCTCCGTAAAAATTAAGGGCTAGAGGAACATGAATGGGCAGAAGAATGACAGAAATGTCAACAATATAGAGTTTTATTAAATTATGCCAAATGGGGCTTATCAACAGCAGATAGGAGTAAGTCTGTCTGAAACAGAAGTTGCCTGTTGGAGAACGGATTTTCTACCCTAAAGAAAGGCCATCAACAGCACAACATCTACCAGTAGCCTTCTATTTGCCCACCTAAAAATACCAAGTGAATGACAGCATTAACTAAATCACCATAGGTTGATCATATACTTCTTTGAAACAATGTAAGTTTCATTTTTCAATAGTGTTCATCCACTTGAAAGATAAGAAAGAGGTGGTGCAACTGTGGTATATGCTTTATACATTGTTAAAGAAAAACTGTATTTCACTTCATGTTCTGCTACATGATTAAGGCCACAGTCTAATATGTAATTAATTTTGTATAATACTCTCTTGTGTATCATTTTCCAATCAAATTTGCTAGTAAACTATATCAGAACAAAAATAATTATGTTTCAAAAGATACAATTTTTCACAAAAATCTGGGCAGAAATACAGTTTCAATAAAAACACCTACAAACATTGTTAGCCATTTTTTCAGCATGAGTTTAATCAAGGCAGGTACTGAAGTACTAATCTACATGCAGTGTAAGAAAAGGAAATTTTTCATTTGCCAGAGCATGAAGATGATGTAGCAGGCAGCATGAAAAGCCCATTAGATTAGAACTAAAGGAAGAAGAGTCACGCCAAGAGAGGATGTCTTCTGGTTTTACATTCTTGCCTCGTTGTGACTTGGCTGGGGAGCAAGGGTATGTCAGGCTGGGAGAGGGAAATATAACATGTTTGATCAAGGCTTACATGTCTTTCAGTGGTAGCAACCATAGTGAGCTTCTTTTGCTGAGGAGTCTCCTGAGAAACTACATTGCCTGGTGTTGTGAATGGCTTCTGCTTCCAGGACTGACTGGCAACCAGAACATGACAGTTGTGAACTGATGTAAATCACACTGTAGAACTTTCAGGAAACAAGTGCAGGTAGTCCCACTTTTCCTGCCTCTACAGACTCTGTAAATGGTTATGGAGGGAGCTTACTATTCAAGACTTTTCCTTATGCCCTGAAATCCCAAAATAATAATGTTATGTTAGGTAAAACACATACCTAGCTGTTCATTTGAGTCTGGTGTAAAAATAGGTATGAGGTACAGCCAACAAACATAGTAAATCTGTAAGAAAAAGACATGGCAGTGTTCCCTCCTGATACTCCTTTTTTTTTT